>PYUH01000148.1:861100-873715 GCA_016808085.1 Suaeda aralocaspica
GCCCAAAAGGTCTAATTGAAGTGGGATTAGTTTTGGGCCCATAATTAAACTAATCATGGCAACCCATTAAAAACACTTTTAAAAGCCTTACAAAATATTTTCACACATTTTAAGACCTTCATAAAAATTATTTTATGACCTTATAAAAATTTATTTCTTTAAAATAAAGTAAATAAAACTCCGTAATTAATTAAATTCCTTTAATTAATTATTTTCAAATACTTTTATTCCTTTAAAATACGTAAAATGTACGTATAAATACTATTTTAATTTTATAACGTGTATAAAATTACGGGGTATTACAAAGCCTATTGGTTGAAAAGATCCGAATCGAATTGAAATGATGTAGTAAACCTACATCTGGATCTGGCGCCAGTGGAGAGCGACTTGCATTTTTTACATTTAGACAGAAGGTAATAAAGTGAGTGAAAATGGAGATGGATGGGGTTTAAGGAGTCATGGGGGTGAAATATGATGTATATGAGTAAGAGGATGGAGTAGTGAAGGAAAAAGAAAGAGGCGTGGGTGGTAGAGTATACTTTATGTAGCAAACACGAGTTATAATATGACCATCTCTCACTGTTTTTACCATATCTCACAAAGTATAACTCGGATTAACATCAGTCAAGATCCATTGGAAAGTAGACTCAAATAGATTTCCAACGGTAGGTAGTACACCTCGTAGAACGTCCTAGAGAAAAAGCTATGGCCATTTGAAAAAGACCTTGTGAAACTGTCGTAGAGTAAATGAAACCTGCGCCTGATTTAGGGCCTGTTTACTTCAGCTTAAAATCAGTTCAGTTCAACTCAGTTCAGTTCAGTTTAGCTCTTCTTTTATTTTGCTATTCATTAATCCTTCATAAAAAAACTTTCAGTTCAGTTCAGTTCAGCTTAGCTCAGCTCAGTTCAATTCAGTTCACCTGTTTCCAGCTGAAGTAAACATGCCCTTAGATGTAGATGGATTGAAATCCGCGCCAAAACCTAACGTAGTTGGCCTAAATCAGGCGCATGTTTCAATCAAATTGCGCCTAATTCAAACGCAGGTTTCAGTCTACTATCGCAAAATAAAAACTTACCAGCTGATTCGTAGCTGACATCTTCCTCTGAGTTGCTCCGATGGTGACCGACGACCTCTGATATGTGCCAACAGCCGGTAAGTAGTAAGTGTGGTGGTAAAGCTGGTGAAGAGGAAGTGTGGTAATGGAGGGATTTTCAGTAAGAAAAAATGAGTCGGAGAAGAAAGGATAATATCTAATAAATCACTGTGATATGTATAAATAGTAAATCATATGGCATTTTTATAAATAAGTAGAAAACTTTATTACCATATCCCTTAAAATTGATATAAAAAGACAATATAGGCGAGAAGGAAAGAGTAAGGGTAAAAAAGCGATGAAAAATTGTACGATCATAACAATTTTATAGGCGACGTTCAGTGTTTCAGCTATATAATTGTCGCACCGAAAAGACGCACAAAAACGACAATAACATCAATGGCGCTCAAACACACATAATTTCTCCATTCAAACACCATCAACATTCACCATGTACACCAGACCTTCACCTTCACCTTCACCTTCACCTTCCAACAATGGCGGCAGATCACCAACTGTCACCGCCACTTCTTCTTCACCGCCGCCATTAAAACACCTCGATAAATTCAACGTTTATCAAAATCCAACACTTTCTGCTGCTCTTTCTTCCACCACTCTTCGCCCTTCTTCTTCTTCCTTCCTCATTCTCTCCTCTCTTTCCTTCCTTTTCGCTTTCGCTTTCTTCTTCTTCTCCTCCAGGTACCCTCTCTTTCTCTCTCTTCATTTGTTTTTTAATATTCACTGCTCTAATTTTTTTTTTTTTTGTAATTTATTGAGGTTTTAGCTTTAATTAGGGTTTTGGTTGCTTTAATTTGTTTTGATTTTAGTTTATAATGTAGATTGAAGGTTTATTCTGTAATAAAATTGGTGATTATTTTAGCAATTAATTGAAACATGGAAGTTGAATTTTAGTTTATGTTCTTCTTAGTATTAGAATGATAATGTTGATTGAAGTTGAATTCTGTTAACAGTTTGTAATTTGTTAGCTAATTAATATTGATTTCAGACACAGTAGTAGCTAGATTTTGGAAGTGATTTATTTTAGTTTTTTAAGTTGATGATTTCTTTTACTACCTCCCATTCACATTATTTGCAATGATTAGACGTTGTTCGTCTCTAATTTACATCAAATCGTTGCGGATAATGTGAGGTAGAGGTATTATGTGGGTATTTTATAACTGAGGAGTATTGATATATGGGATGAAATGAAAAGTTAACAACAATTTTTTCAGGAGTAATTTTTGAATGTATGAAGTAATTTGGTTTGGTGGTAAGGGTTTTCTTTGAGAGTGCTTGTGAATTGTATAACAGATGGATAAGAAGGATTGTCATTTAATTTTTAGATGAGCTTAGAAGGCGAAAGCGAATTCATAATATGCATGGTGCTTGACAGCTTGTCGATTATTAGTAATTAAGAGCCTTCAATTGCTCGCTCAAAGGTGTCTAGACCATTTTTACGTCTTGTTTGGTTGTTATATTGGGTACAATGCTGACGAGCAAGGGTAAAAGCATAGGGCATCCACCATGGTTCAAAACCCTTGGGGGTTTAACCATATGCCACATCACATTTATACAAACCTATTACTCAATAAACCTTTCATGAACAATAATTCTAACGTTTCAAGGGTTTAAGATGGGACCCAATATTTACACAAACGCATTTCAAACCCCTCTCAACTTTCAAACGTCACCTCACCCCACTAAAAATAAGGGGTTTGTTTTTCAAACCTCAAAATACCCATTGCAATCCCCTTGCAAACCTCTTATTTTGGATCCCTTGTAGTCAAGTTCGACTTCGTTTCATGCAATGATGTGGGCCATATGCTTATTGAGGTCAGAATGTCCCCATAAGCTCTATATATCTATGTTACTCAACTTCTTCATTCAACCTTTACTACGAGTAGATTTGGCTAGATGTGATTCAATCTGAAGAATTTTCAGCTGTTTTGCTTGACAGATAACCCATTCGACATCCAACATTAGTTTGGAATTTTTAACTGATATTATCTGAACTTGTTATGCCAAAGGTCTTCAACACCTCTATTTCACAAGGCGGGGCTTTCATAATTCATACCTATCTTTGGTCAATTGCTCTTAGCTTTTCTTTAAGTAGGTGGGCTTTTTTCTTTTTTTAAATTAAAAGGTTGCCGTAGATTGATATTAAAGACAAAAGTAGTAGATGGTGCCTTTGCTTCAATAGAAACACATTACTAGGAAAAAAAGCAAATCAAATGTTCCTTACTACTAAGTCAAAGGACATAGCAATTGGTTATTGGAGTTTGTCTCATTGACTTACTTTGACCTAGGATGGAGTTTTAGACAAAGGGATGACATAAGAATGGTAAGACTACTGCAGAAGCCATTAACATCTGTTCTTAAGCTTTTCTTCTCTTTTAAGGTAATTATGAATTTATGATGGCAGGCTCATCTCTTGAATCTTTTTTCCAGTAGCACTTGACTCATTGTAGTCACTATGCATGAATAGAATTGCCTGTTTCTTTCTCAATTAACAAGAAAAGGTTACTAGAATGTTTTTGAGTGTAACCTGAAAGTACTCAATTTAGAATAACTTTATTCACAAAGTCACACCAGCAACTGTATAATACATCTCGTTTATGCTGGTTTTGTGTTTTAGAAACTACTATCACTTCCCCAATAAGGTTTTGATTGATTGATTGATATCACAATCTTATTGAATTTATGGTTTATTGCAGCTTTAAAGAACGTTAAAATCTGATTAGACTTCGGTTGTTTAGCACATGATATAGAGTGGTATGGCTGTAGAGCTTTAAACTTTTGTTTAGGTGCTTTAGACTTCAGTTTTTTGAAATCTTTGGACATTCCTCTCTTTTGGCTGATTCATGGTGTGATAGTCTTTAATCCTTTGAGGCCGTCTGTTGCTTCTTTCTTTTTTAATGTAAGTATGTTCTTGAAAGAAAAGTTGAGAGATACATATTCTAATCACAAACACATATGCATTTCCCTTGTACTCACTTATCTTGATTAATTGCAATAATATTGGATTTTATGCTGTATTCTGACATTTCTTTTCTTGTTACCATTTTGACCACTATAGGGAATACAGCGTCATTGACAGATTTAAAGTCAGGAATGTTTCTGAAGAGGTAGCTTGTAAGTGCTTACAATTAGTGCATATTTTCTTGCATATCATAGTTGGTATTAAGCAGCCTCAATCGTGTTTCATTATATTATGTGACAAATTATTTGTATTTTGGTGGTGGAAATTATGTGACAGATCTATTATTCAAGGTAGCAAAGACTGTGGTTGGTTTATCTTTCTTGGGAGCTTCTGCTGCTCTTGTTAAAGCAATTGCGCATGCAAGAACTAAAATTGGAGCTGGTGTTGTAGTCACTTCTTCCTCTAATGGGTCCAAGGTTGAAACATGCCTTTCAGATCGTCAACTGTGCCTCCTGGGATTAAAGAAAAAGTCGGATGAGGTTTTATCAGAGCAGTCCCGAAAACCACCAGTATCTAAATCACGAGCATCGTCAACTGCTTCGGATCCCCTCTTTCCACTTCATCAGCGAGCGACAAGTTCAAGTCTTTCATCACGAGTTGGTTCTGAAAAATCTAGCTCTACCACTCCTAAGAGCAAAACCTTTTCCATCCCTTCAAAATCATCCAATTCTCCTGCATCTAATGTTTTGTCCCCTGCCTCACCTCAAATGTCAAGAGTTAAAGCTTCATCTGGTTTGGATCAGTTTGTCTCATCGCCTTGGTCAAACAAGCGGGGCTCTCCTGCAAAAGAGATTTTAACAGAAGACGAACTTGAACACTTTCTAGCAGACATGGATAAGAAAATCACTGAATCAGCTGAAAAATTAGCAACTCCTCCTCCAACTAGAAATGGTTTCAGTTTAAGTAGTCCTAGTACTATTTCTGGTTCAGCTAATACTTCTGGGACGACGAGGACAACACCCTTGAGGCCTGTTCGGATGTCACCTAGCTCACAGAAGTACAATACACCTCCGAAAAAAGGAGAAGGTGAAATTCCTACTCCTATGTCAATGGAAGAATCAATTGAAGCTTTTGGGCGCCTTGGCATCTATCCACAGATCGAGGAGTGGCGAGACCATCTGCGGCAATGGTTTTCTTCTGTTTTGCTAAACCCTCTGCTAAGTAAAATTGAAAATAGTCATAACAAGGTTTGTGCTCTTTGATCTTGTATTTTTATTACTGCTTTTGTGTTAATTCCTACACAGAACATTTTGTTCATGCTATTGTTCTATCAAATGTTTCTTTGAGGTATTTCTTAAACTTTTGTTGTCAGAGTTCACTAAGCTATAAGCACACCGTTCCAGTCACAAGTATCAGTAATTGTATGACTGATTCAATTATGATTTTGTGTACTTGTGATTTGTATGTAAGTATGATGTACAAAGTTATTTACTTTGGAAAAGAGTTGCATAAATGTGGACTTATTGAAGAATGATCTGTTTGGTTGACCATGGAATTTAGTAAATATTGAGATGTATATTTCAGGTTTTACATATTCTGAAGGGACTAAAATGATTGAAGTTTTTCATCTGGAATTGTTGCAGTTCAGATTTATCATTCTATAGCATTGGCTGGATTAATTTTAGCTGCATATTTACGTAGTATATCTTTAGTGTATAATCAAGTGGTAAAAAAATACTACGTATTACAAAACATCAATATTCTTAAAATAAGCAATGGAGCAATCTAGCAGAATGCTATATAATAATTCGCATGCACGAGCACACAGACTCATTTTGTCATATGCACAAGTAGCAAAATATGGCTAACGTTTTGCAAGTTTAGGATCTTGAAAGACCTACAGGAGTAACTATTTGAGAATAAAAAAAGTATATTCATATGATGATTAATTTTGTCTTGGATGAACTTGGCAAATATTTAGAGAAAGCATGAGGCTTTAAGTCTACTTTAGATGATTCACTTGGACTCCTGCTTCTGTTGTTTACCCCTTTTTATTGATTCTATTGCATTTACTAGTAATTTGTTTTGTTGGATATTTTCTTAATTAATCAGATTTTTAGGTTTGATATGTTGTACTTGAGTTATACTTTTGACATTGGACTTATGCTATGTTTTGTTCTTTGATTTCTCATCTGGTTTCTTCTAATTTGATTTGATATGAAACTTTTGATTAAATATCGACCTTATTTTTATTATAACTAATGATGGAAAAAAATTTAGCAAATAAGATGATGTAATATTCGTATTGGTGACTATTATGAGTATGCTCCAATTAATTGTCATAATTAAAAATGGTATGGAATTAAAGGTATATAGCGATGGATTAAAAGCAGATAAGTCTTTATTGACTGATCTGATTTGTTTATTTTTTTATTTCAATTATACAAGCAAACTATCTAGGCTGAACTGGACATATCCTTAAAGTGGTGGCTAAGTGGCTTTTCTGCTTCCCTTTAAGCTCAACTTAGCCCACTAGCCCACCTTGCATATGTTATTTATTTATTTTTTATCAATTAAAATTGCTTATGAATTTGGTTACTTTCTAGTGGCATTTGCTAGTTAGTGCTCTTGGTTTGATTATTGAGAGAGTTATTAATCCAAAGCGTTGCTCTTAGATGGAAAGAATTTTTATTTCCTGTTTCTTGTTCTCTCATCTTTGCATGCAATATCTTTTATCTATTGGTAATGCACCTTTTATCTGATTAAATTTCCATGCATTATCTTTTGTCTATAGGTAATGCAAGCAGCTGCTAAATTAGGAATATCAATTACAGTGACATCAGTAGGTAGCGATTCTTCTAAATCTGGAGCTCCTAGCATGTCTCCGGTTGGTCATGCTAAGGAATGGCAGCCAGCATCTTCTCCAGATGAAGATGGACTTCTTCACCAGCTAAGGGCGCACCTTTTACAAGCTATAGATACATCCACTCGTAATTCACTTTTTCTGGCTTCCCAATATATTTGTTTGTAGTTCTATCACATATATTGTGATGGCGATTACCTTTACTCTATGTTTCTTTTGTTTATTTATTATTGTTTTTGGCTTTTCTCAGAGAAGTGGGGTTCCACCAATCAGCAGCAAACCTCGCAGCAAAATTCAGTTCTTCCTATTATGCAGGAGTGTGTGGATGCCATCACGGAGCACCAAAAATTGCTTGCTTTGGCAAAGGGAGAGTTGATCAAGGGTTTGCTACCACAAAGTAGTGTCCCATCGGAATATACAGTGCAAAGAATTAAGGGTACTTTTATATTTGTATTCATTTGCTGTAGAAATGTCCTAACTCAGTTTTACTTGAATCAGTATATTTTGAAGAACAGAAACCTTAACTGTGTGAAATTTACTTTTTAAAAATTTGCAGAATTGGCTGAGGGAACTTGCTTGAAAAATTATGAGTACAAGCAAAAACAAGAGGCTTCTGATAAAGCAAAGAAGTGGGCGCTGGAGCTTCCATCTGACTCGCATTTGCTGTTATATCTATTTTGTGCTTTCTTGGAGTATCCAAAATGGATGCTACATATTGATCCTTCATCCTATTCTGGAGCTTTGTCTAGCAAGAATCCTTTGTTCTTGGGTATTCTGCCCCCAAAAGAAAGGTTCCCAGAGAAGTATATAGCTGTGTTATCGGTTGTCCCTTCAACTCTTCACCCAGGAGCTTGTATCCTAGTTATTGGACGACAATGCCCTCCCGTGTTAGTGATGTATTGGGATAGAAAGTTGCAGTTCTGTCTTCAGGTAATGGTTTTAAGTGAAGCTTGTATATTTCTTCCCTTTGTTTTCCATCAACATCTATTTTCTACTTCTTCTAGTTCATATAACTGATTACCTAAAAGTTGTTGATTCTTCATAGTCATCGCTCGTCAGTTCCAGCTTCAATCTTTTTTAACTTATGTTTCTGTTTTACTTCCCCTGCACTCTGGGGTCTAGGAGCCTCTATGAGATTTGTAGGAGCTGTGCTTAAACCTGCATTTAAGGGCTGTTTGTTTGGAGGATTGAGGAAAGGTAAAGGAAACTTAGGTGCTTGATTCCCTTAGGTGTGTCTGTTTAACATTTTCTCTCTCTTCCTTTCAGCCTTTTAGTTTTAAGTGTTCCCCAAATTTTATTCTTGACTGTTACCACCCTTCATATGGGATATGAATTTCCCATCTTTCTTCTTAACTCACATGCACTATGGCCACCCTTGACCACCATCATAATTCCATAAGCACAATCCTAATTATTTCTTATCCACCTCTGTCAAGGCAGTAAATGCCACCCACTTTTACCAGACCTACCATGAAAGTATAAGAAAATGAAGAACAAAGACTGGTGAAAGAGGTAAAACCTCCATTAAAGAATAAAAACAAGCTTTCTATGGCTAAATCCAAATATTTAAGCTTCATATCTGGAGCTTTAGTGGCCGACTTTGATCACCATGAGACCTGAATAGAGTGCAGCGGCAACTGTAGCGGCTAGGTGTCATGTGGGGCTGGAGTTGTGGTGACTGGTGAGATGAACATTGGCTGTGAGAGACGAACTATATAGTAGTAATGATGGCAAAGATAAAGTGAAATATGGCTGGAGATTAGATCATAGCTATAGCAGAAGTTTGGGAGCATGAAGAATCTAGACCAGCTTTTTGTTTTTTGTTTTTTATGCCAAACTGAAATAATGGGTTCAAAAACCCAGTACTAAACAAACAGGGGAATCAAAGGTTTTTGCATTCCTTTTCCTATTATTGGACCAAACATCCCCTTAATGCTGCGTTGCTTTGTTATATTCTTTCGTTGAAGAAGTTATGCCTATTTGGGGTTTGTTTCCGCTCGGTTCGTGCTAAATATCACTGATTGTTGTTTTTGTCTCATTCTACATGGGGCTTAGTTTCTTATTTACAACTTGAAAGGAGAATTGGGTATCAACTATTGGAAATTGGGAATTTGTAAAAACTTTTTGGCGGGTTTCTTATGTACATGGAGCCTATAGACAAAAGATTGTCGATCAGTGAGAGAATCTGCATTTGTTATTATGCTGATCATTGGTTAAAATATAAAATGTTGGTCTAGTGAAGCAAATGCAAGTTATGTCTTTTGGTAGCTTTGCCATTTTAGGAAAGATACAATGAAGAATGGAGTATTTGTCTAATTGATGCCTTCATCATTACAAAGTTCAACTAATCCATAATATTTGAGCATAATGCAGATATGTTATTTAGTGGAAATGTTTTATGTAAATTGTTTGGTACATTAGTTGACTTCTAATGAAGTAAATGAAATATTCAATTATCTAATGAACATACACTAGGTTTCAAGTAGTAGACAATATGTTATACTGTAGTTCTTTAAATCAGTAATACGGTACTGAAGCTCCCCTGTTCTATGCAAATTTGAATTATTACGGGGGCTAGTTAACCCAACTGGACATTAATTTTCCTGTTTCTTCCATAATTTAGGAGTTTTAGAGGTCAATTGTTATACATCGGAGGCAAAAGCTAAAGGTAACATTAGGGCCTTCTGCCCCAACAAAACAAAAGTCAAGTAAAAGAAAGGGTCGGGTTAACGGTTATCCCTTATTGTAGGTGGAATGCTAGGACATAGTAGTCAGATTTAAATATTAAGCTCTAAAGGAGCATTTTATTGCAACAGTGATGAGAATATTTTAGGGATCCAAAAGGTGGGGTAGGCCAAAGTAGAGCAAGATAAGCACACTGGACTTGAGTGTGATCCGCTCCCCATGTTAAACTCGGTCTGTATGTGCAACTTAGTGGATTTTTTAACCTTTTGCCTTTTCTTTATTTACTACCTCCATTTCCAAAAGCTTGCAACATATTGGCTTGCACGTCACCAATTTATTGCTTTTGTGTAATTAGAAATACTAATTGTATTTGATTAAGGATAGATAATGAAAAAACATCACCACACCAACACCAGCAATACAACCACTCCTCACCACAACCACCCACCGACAGCACCCCACATCACAACCACCCACCAACAACACCACCCACGGTCCCCACTCCACAACCACCCACCAACAACACCGCCACCATGCCTAAACTCGACCACACTACAACAACACTACAACCATAAGCACCACCACTACCACATCGCGTCAAATTGACCACACAAAAACGACCGGCGAAGGTGGTTGAGATTAGATTTAACGCCGGCGAAGGCACAAATCTAACTTTTGGTGGTATTAAGGGGTTCGATTTAAAGGATTACAGGGTTTTTGATTTCGACAAAGGGAAAGTTGGTGGTGGTTTCAAAAGAAAGGAAGAGAAGGTTGATGGTGGTTTCGGGTGAAGGGGGTGGTCATGATGGTGGTTTTAGGTGAAGGGGATGGTCATGGTGGCTGTTTCGTATGAAGGGAATGGTCATGATGGCGGTTTCAGGTGAAGGGGATTTCTTGATGGTGTTTCGGCTGAAGGGGTGGTCATGGTGACGGTTTCGGGTGAGGAGGTAGTCATGATTGTGGTTTTGGGTGAAGGGTATGGTCAAGGTGGTCGTTTCAGGTGAAGAAGGGCGGTGGTAGAGTGGTGGTGGTAGTGGTGGCGGTGTCTATGGTCGTGAATGGGAAGAGAAGAGATGGTGGTGGTGGTTCAATTGTTAATTCGGTTAGTCTAATAACAATTTATGTTTTCAATGAAGGGCAGTAACGTAAATTTCCATTAAAAAAATTTACTAAAAAGGAAAGTTTTGTTATGAAACATAGAGAATGAGAGAATGGATGCTAAAGAGAATATTATTATTGGTACTAGTATATCTACTCCACATTAGGAGCGCTATATTTATACACATGACTACCTTGTAAGTGGTAACTTCTTAATAATATTGAAAGGTTATAATTGACAGTAAAGAAGGGAGTTACATGTAGGAGTAATATCATAAGTTACAAGAAGAGTTATATAGGGCACTTATGATGAGAATCAACACATGTGGAATGTGGACATGTGGATCATCCAAAATTGGAAAATGTTGCGCTTTTGGAAACAGATGTAGTATTTATTTATAATTATTATTATTTTTGTACAAGTTGAAAGACACCATTTTTCAATTTGTCGGTGAATTTGTTATACATATCTTAATTCAACCAGCACATTCATAGAGTATGACATTCTGCTATGGCTAATGTCATAATACATTTTTCCCCTTTACCTGAAATACCAATTATTCATTTTTCTTCTACTATCATTAGTGTTAATTAAGATCAACTGACCATTGAGTAGTTCATGTCTAAAATCACCTGATAAAAGTATAAAACTCAGTTTTCTGCTTTGTTTCCTACTTTCAGGGAAGAACAGCTCTATGGGATTCCATCTTGCTTCTTTGTCACAGGATTAAGACTACGTATAGTGGGCTTGTTCGTGGAATCCATCTTGGCTCTACTGCATTAAGTATTCTACCTCTCCTTGGATCTGAAGAGGAAGATTGAATTCTGCATGCTAATCATTTCAATATTGCATTATGAAGCCCTTTGTAGCGTGTACTTCTGTTCATCAACTGAGCTGATGATCACTAGCTTTGGCATTGTTGTAACTTCTAATATCACTGGGTGCACAGTATTTGGGGCTATTTTTTCCGTAGGCCAAGTTTACGTGTATGCTAACTTGCTAAGATTAACATCTGTTATGATTATTAGGAGATCTTAATCTACATCTTGATATTGACAGGTTGAGATTTTGCCGATGTTATTGCTATCGGATAACTACTAGTTACAGTAGTGGAAGAATGCCTCCTGTGTATATTCTTGTGGCTGTTTTGAAGTGTTTGAACTGGGAGTTTATTGATGCAGACTCTTTTTCCATCTTCATTCTTTATAAAGTGTTGATCCGGAACAAACTTAATGCAAGAAATGCAACAAAAATGTGATAAATAAATTATGTTGTGCCAAGAGAATTTGAGTCCATTGATTAATTGTTCGTGTAACGGTGATTGAGATTACATTTGGTCGGGAGAATCCTTGGTCGATCCCTTACAACAACAATTAGGAGGGGAATGAAGAAGCTTAACCATCCAAAACTGAGCCCCGAATCCGAATTAGCCCAGAGGATCAACCAGGTGGAACAACAACATGGTGGATGACTTGGGAGTTAATTTTGTTCCATCTTCATTGTTAAATGTACTCTGTAGTATTCTATCAAAAGCGTTGATACGAAAGTTTGTTTATGTTGATTTTGTTTTATTTTGTGAAGAATTTATTGTGAGTTAAGTCTTTTATAATACTGAACTTGTGAACAATTGTCGATTAAATTTTTATTGTTTTGTAGATTAATATTTTTTATGTTCAAAATGATTTAAAATGGGACCTTGAAGCCGCAACCTGATTGATTTTTCAATCCTATGGTGTTAATATCTTCAGTTTGTTCTTCTATATTTTTGAAAGGGTGTGTTGCAATTTCCATCTCTCTCCCTAATTAGTTCATCTCATCTCTCTCCCTTTTACTTTTTTTGTTTTCCATACCCATAAATAAAAATAAAGCTTGGAGCTCTATTGAATTAATTGTGAGTAGTATTATTAGTGTTTCAATTATAAGCTATTTTGAGGGGGGGGGGGGGGGGGGGGGG
>PYUH01000148.1:882869-894236 GCA_016808085.1 Suaeda aralocaspica
TAGGTGGAGAGCAGTTTTGAAATTTAGAAGAAGTGAACTTTAAATAAGAATATTCTATTTCTAAGTAAACCTAGTTCAAAATTAAGTATGACAAAATTGCCCAGCATAGGTAGTTTGAATTTTTATAATAATAATAATAATAATAATAATAATAATAATAATAATAATAATAATAATAATAATAATAATATGGACCAATTCGCAGTTAGTTTGAATTTTAAATTTGTTTAACATATATTTTTTTTCTGGGAAACATGGTTAGTCCTTCAAATTGAATAAGTAATTGCCATAATAGTGTCGTGGTTAGGAGTTATTATATTAGGTTGAAATGTCAAACCCTGTTACAACGTCTACTAAGGGTTATCGAAGGGATTGTTATATGACAATCTTACTTGTACAAAAGAAGAGGAATTTCGCAAAAATTACAACTTCTACTAATAAATTTCCTTTTTAAGCATCGTAATATATATATATATATATATATATATATATATATATATATAGCCTAAAGTCTCTGAAACATGGTTAGTCCTTCAAATTGAATTGGTAATTGCCATAATAGTGTCGTGGTTAGAAGTTATTATATTAGGTTGAAATGTCAAACCCTGTTACAATGTCTACTAAGGATTATCGAAGGGATTGTTATATGACAATCTTACTTGTACAGAAGAAGAGGAATTTCGCAAAAATTACAACTTCTACTAATGAATTTCCTTTTTAAGTATCGTGTATATATATATATATAGCCTAAAGTCAAACAACTGCCCTTCAAATAAATTGATCATTGACGCGAATTGTCTTTACTGTGGTTAAAAAAAAATTGCAAATTTGTGGAAAATTTGTCAATTTGGTGGACAAATGGTACAACACCTTGACATTAGTAAAATTTGAGTTTTAGTAATAAAAAAATTATTTTATAATTATCTTATTTAAAAATGGAATTTAGAGTCAAATGGTTATTTCCATAAGTAGTGTGCAATTACATAGTAAAGTATCAGCTACCAACACCATATTTAGCTCAGTAACATCAGAATATTTAGAAGAAATCTTAATGCCATATAAATGTTTTCGCATATTTGGTTAATGCCAAAATACATTATTCGCATATATGCTAAGAAGATTATGGAAATGGCCATATACATGTTTACTTCCTACCAACCCAACAATAAACCTACATGTTTCGACTTCTTCATGTGATTCATCATTCCCATTTTCTTTTGATTGTTTTTTTAGATTGCTTCTTGGGCTTACCTTTTCCTTTTTCTCCAATAACTTGTGGATCGTTCATGGCTAACAATTTATTCGGCTCCTCGTCTTCGTATGAAGCTTTGATCTCGATCACCAACTTTGCAAATTTGTCTTTTAACCAAAGTGAGTGTTGATATGTTGAAGCTGCCATCCTGCAAAGTGGATTGCCGTAAGGACTGCAAATCTGCCAATGGCTTCTGTTTAATCTTCAGTTCTGACCAACCCTCCATCCTCACCAAATGATGGACAGTGCTCCTTAGCTCGAATCATCCACCGACGAAGAATACAACCAGCAGGGATTTCTGACAAACCAAAATACTTTATGACCACAAACATATGTCGACAAGGGTATCCAATAGATTAGAGTTTCATACAGCAACAAAACATCCTTTTTTGACCAATACTGTGAACAACAATATATTTCAGGTTTGGTTTTTCAGTGTCATACATCCAATATATCTTCACCGGGCCGTCCGGACGCCCACCTTCAGACTTAGAGTTGTACACAATGTACCTAGATTCATGGTAGATCTCCTTACACAGCATCTCGTAAGATTTTCGTGTGTATACCTTTGCAGCATGGGTTTTTATAGCACTTAACACACCATCGATAACGGGAAATGTGTGCTTTGTAATGTATTCGTCGTTGTCCTCGTCAAACCGTATATGCTCAAGGATTTTATCATACATGTCAACAAATTTGTGCAACAACAACGAACTATTGAGGACTGTTTTCAAAGTGCTATTCATTGACTCAACTCTCTGGGTACTCCTCATTCCTACAGAGGCAATTAAATTAAGTTACATCAAATGCGAGTTAATTGCGTAAACTAGTAAACGGACATGTCCAACTGTAGCTAGGTAATGACAATTACAGATAATATGAATGATAAAGTAAACTACAAACCTGCAAAAAAATGTCCACTTAGATAAGCTTCAGCCCATTTCGTTTTATCGTTGTACAAATCAATTGCCCACCTGCAACCTTCCACCTTATGGTACGTAACTAGCTCTTTCCATGCTTTCTCAAACTCCTCTGGGGTTCGACATCCATCCACGCACTTCATAAAGCCACTACAAAACGCTTATTAGTGTGCCCCTTAATATTTCTCATTATATGCCATAGACATAATCTATGTGCTGTGTGTGGGAATACTTTTTGTATAGCATTGGCCATTGCCTTGTCACCATTAGTTAAAACCGTATATGGATATAAATTGTCCCCTGCTTTAAGAAGTTGTTGAAGGACCCATGTGTAGGTTTCCTCCTTTTCATCGGTAATTAAAGCAACTGCAAATGGCATAGTCTTCCTGTAGTGGTTAACTCCAGCTATGACTACAAATGGCTTGTTATAAGCATTTATTTTGTATGTTGTGTCGAATGCAATGACTCTGCCAAAGGCTTTGTAATTTCTTCTTGAGACGCCATCACACCAAAATATCTTGTCAATCCTGTTTTCCTCATCACGAGTGTATTTCAAGTAGAAAGCTGGATCAGCAGACTTCTTACCTATGAGATAAGCCATTACAGTTTCAGCGTCACTTACTTTAATTTCCTCGTTTTTCATTTTTGCGTACACGTTGTACAAGTCTTTAGGTAAAAACGTCATGTTACGGATCCCCCCTGCTTCTTGTGTCAAATTTCTCATTGTAACACATGGTTTCACACCAGAGTTGATCAAAGATTTTATGCGCATATTTTGTGCTTCATCAATCTCTCTGTGACTCCTATGGAAAAAAAATGAAGAAGTTTCAAAATTTCAGTCGAATGCATAAAAGATTTGATTTTGAATGTTAATAATACTAATTTTCACTCACCTAATGAAGGGGACATGGTTTATTGGAACAAGTTCGTGATTAAGTTCTCCAACAAATTTATACACAAACCACCTATCTGATTTAGATTCCCACTAAAACACAATTTTAGCAAGGCACCCACATCTTGTTTCTGGTCTAGGTGTGTACACCAGATCTGGTCTTGTTCGGTATTGTTCCTCTCGCCATCCCTTCCTATTACAAAGTATCCTCTTTCTGGTTGGATGTGTATCACGCCCTTTCTTGTTTGCCCCTTTAAGACGTATCCCAAATCCTTTAACCTTAGCATACATCCTGTAGAATTGAATGCAATAGTCTATATTTTTGAACCACAACCTTTTCATATCATCTTCAGTAAAGTCCTTGAGATCTTTGTGAAGTGATTCCCACACGTCGAGGTCCATGAATGTCTCTGTGTACTCGTCAACAACATTTTCATAATTGTTTGGTGGTCGTTGTGTATCTGCTGCAGATTCATCACGGACAACCTATGAGAGGAATAATCAGTTCTAAATTATAAATGTACATAAAATATTGTATGAGATGAATAACCGAAAAAAATAGTTTAAAGTTAGTACTTCGTCTGCCACTCCTTGTTTAGCATCCACCTTAGAAACCGTTGCCTTATCTCCATCATCTTGTGTATGTGACTGTGTATCCAGTATTATGGGGTCGCTGTTAATCGTGTGAAGCTGTTGTCGTTTTGATTCACTCTGGATTGGTGGTTGATTCTCCATATAAGTTCTTTTCAAAAACAAATTGGAATTTATGTGTGTAAGCTGATGTTAGGTAACAACAATGGAAAAGACTTAATTATTGGTCTTAGGTTGACTTTCCATGCTCACAACTTATACCAAAAAGCATGAAAAATCCGATAATTATGCAAAGATACAGTTTCCATTATCTCATAATTATGGAATTCCCAATGTTTATGCTAAGATTCATATCTTTTTTATTAAAATATTCTTAAAATACAAACAACGTGTCAAGTGTTTTAATTTAACATTATTTATTTTCATATAATATATTTTTTTACCTGTCGTCAAATTAATAGGGTGAGTTGGTTATGTCATTCATATTTTGTTAGTGGAGCATGTAGTTGGTGTTTCCACGACTAATTAGCTATTCAATGGTAACCATACTTTCGTTGGTGTAGTCATTCATGTTCATACTTAGTGGAGCATTTCGCTGGTGTTGCCAGGACTAATTAACAATTAATCACTATTTGTCTCTCAGAAGATGGTAATGGCCAACGATGATTGTAGCAATTGCATAAAAGAACCTTCTATGAAACATACGATTTTAGAAGCGAGGAAGCAACCCTTACTAAGGGTTACACTTACATGACTAATAGGAACATAACACAAAGAACCTTCTACCTTACTGAATTGTAAGTTCAAAATAAAGCGATAAGAAACACTTAACTACCCTAAGTATCACACACTATCGACCAATAATGGAAGTTCATTGGTCTTCATCATCACTAGACAAGTCTATAAAATCTATAACTTTTAATGTCTTCGGAATCTTGTTCTTAATCCTCTTCACCTTTGGCTTCCCTGTTGTTTCTTCCTTGACAATTTCCTCAAGGGTTGTAGGCAAGATGATAACTCGTTTACCATTCGCGTTGACAGACATTTGTTCATACTTGTGATTTTGCATTAGATAACTATTTTTGGCCAATTGAAAAATCTCCAACATAAGTTTTGGACGTTTCGGCATCATACTCTTTACTTCATCAAGTCCTTGCTTGTCAATGAGCTTAGTTAGTAATAATCTCATCTGCTCCACATCCTTTGCGTGAGCCAGTGAAACCTGATTGAACATTGTTAGTTAATACAAAGGTTTGTAAATTCATCAAAACATGTGTATTGTGAGAAGTAATACCTTTGATTTTTTTTTCATATAAAAACTCATATAACCATCGTCTGTCAGGATGGTATTGCTTTGATTCGATGTCTTATATCAATTCCACTGTGGGAACACTTCCACATGTCTCCATAGCAGCACGAACTCGAGACAAACCGAATTTCATTATCAAGTCAAACATCAAATCAGTCATTATAACCAAGTTTGTCAAGTGGTTTGCTATTTGATTTTCCCCACCATCTCCAACTACGTAAGTTACCCTTTTGTAAATTTTTAGTATCTGTTGAACTATGAGAAGCAAAATTGAATGTTTGTTGTTGTAGACACCTAATTTAGTCCCTTGTCCCGCGGCAGGACTCTATGATGATTAAAAAACCCATTTCTCTAGAAGATTGGATGATCGAGTATACTTGGGCTTAAAAATAAATCTCATTCTTATCTCACGGACCTTTTTATCCAAATGCCTCTTTTACTATTTTAAATAAATGAATAAAATAAAATAATAATAATAAATAAAAAAAATAAAAAAAAAGATGTTTCAAAAACGTAGCGCGATTAATTTAGTCACGCTGACAGCTCAGCGTGACTAAGCTAACAGCGCTACACTAGTAGCGTTTTAGGGTTCCCTGCGCTACTGGGCAGCGCGATTCGGCGTACCACGCTACTAACCCAGCGCGATTAGGGTTCCCACGCTGTTATAAAAACCCTCATTTCCTTCGTTTCTGAACACATTTTTTTTAACTTACTTTCTTCTTCATACTTAAATAATCCGAGTATTGCTTTTAACAACCTTTTTTTATTATAATTATTTATTATTTTATTTGCTATTTATTTTACTAAAAAGTGGCTACAAATTTTAATAATATCAAAACAATAATTCGAAACTCCGCCCAAATTAATACTCGACGAAGACAATCTTCAAAGGAGAAGTGGTACGTTTCCTGAGAGCCCTAAAAATCATGTTTATGGACTTTTAAGTTGTTGTTTCACTATTTATTTACTGCTTTATCGCGTTATTATTGTTAAAGGACTTAAAATTGATTGTTTGCAACGCTTAATCAAAATAATTCTTTCGGACAAATCTAATCATGTTAGGCTCCTTAAATTGATTTTAATAACGGTTTGAGTTAAATTAATTATTTTTTTTTTGTGATTCACTAACAATTTAATGCTTTTTTTGTGAATTTTGTAATTGATATTTTTGTGTGATTCTAAATGTAATTTCTGTATGGTTAAGAGGAAACTAGTAATGGCCGCCTATGGGCTAACCCGACGCACTCCGTCATGTTAGTACCTTCGCCCCCGAGTCCAATTATTGGTTCGCTCGACCACAACTTGGAGTCATCCCCATGGGATCGGAGAGAATTTCCGTGCAATTTAGACAAACGTCCCTTATTCGAGTCCCATTCGTATCGAATCTAAATACACGGTTTATGAGTTTAGTTCCTAAAAATCATTGGCGACTTCTTACTAGCATCGTCCGTATTCGTATATTATTATCTCACTCGAAAAAAAAAGATAATAAAAAAAACAAAAAAAAAAACACAAAAATAGCGTAGCGCGACAGACTTTGTCACGCTAACGTCGCAGCGTCACAAAGTTCGCCGCGCTGCACCTGCAGCGTGACAAGCTTTGTAGCACTGCACAGTCAGCGTGACAAACTCTGTCACGCTACCACGCTAGCGCGACTGATATTCCTGCGCTCCTGTTTTTTTGCAAAATACTTCTAAAAAGTCCATTTCACCTTTCCTTAAGCCAATTTTTTAGGTCTAACTCGACCTATGGACGGCTTGGGAAAGGTGACCAAAAAAATTTGGGATCCTAAAAATCCGGGGCCCCTACAGTTGTGAAGTTTATCTGCTTATATACTGACAAATAGGTTTCCCACGAAAATGGCAACCTCTACTTGCATTTTACCGCCAAACTACAAGCGCAACTTCCCTCTAAAATTGATAGTGTTTTTTTTACCGTATCCATATTCCTTTTTTAATTTGAATTATATCCGATTTATGTACATATTAAATGGCAAATATTACGGCAAAATCGGAATTTCCGAAAAATTCAAAGTACATGTTTGGTATGGGCAATCCCTGAAATTAAGGCTAAATATTTCAATTCTAAAATGTCAACTGAATGTGTCTATTAATATGGTCATTGGGTGGTTACAATCTAATTATTTAGGGTAATTTAATTAAGGGTAAATATAATATAATATAATATAATATAATATAATATAATATAATATAATATAATATAATATAATATAATATAATATAATATAATATAATATAATATAATATAATATAATATAATATAATATAATATAATATAATATAATATAATATAATATAATATAATATAATATAATATAATCTTTTGGTTAATAAGCTAAGTAATTGCCAAAATTTTTATGGCGTTAGCCATACATACTATGTAGCAGCAAAGTACGACAGGTGCTATAGTTGTATCAATCAATTGGTTGTTCGGTGTGATTACTCTACAAAAAGTTTGTGATCAAATGGCATTGCCACCATGTAAACGGAAACTTGAGGACTGTAGCAACCCGGTCCATAGGGTTGATAAGAAGATTCAACTTGATGAAGATACTTTGGCCACAAATCAGGTAACATAATTTGTTTTCTTTCAATGCGATCCATCCGCCATTCTATATTTTAACATGCATATGTAAAACTAAACTCTGTTTCCCATTCTTAGGTGGCCACATGGAATCCATTATTCCATTTAGCAGAGTTGGTTACTACTATGAAGGGATTTACTTTTGAAAAAAAAAGGCATTGGAAAGTATTGGTTTTGAGTTTTTGACTCAATATAATACAAAAACTTTAAGGAAAACAATGTGCAAATGGATCATAGATCACTTTGACCCAAATACTAACATCTTATCAATCTATGGTGACATGGTGGAAATTACCCCAAACCATGTAGAGTACCTGCTTGGATTCAAGAATTGCGGATTTGACATTGATAACATACCACCGGTTGACGAATCACAAATAGATGAACTCCTTCTTAACTTTTCTAAGAAGGATGTCAAAGGTATGGGCAGTGAACTTCACATGAAAATGCACTTTTCTTGCCTATGGTGATATTGTTTGTGATGACCACTTTTTGCTACCCTAGTGAGGACAATAAACCTAAATCGGAGTGGATATCCCTTGTTGCGGATTTCAAGAATAATATTCCTAGATGGAACTTTGCGAAGTTCATTTTATCATCTACAACAATGGCCGTCGCAGACTTCAAATCCACTAAAGAACCAACTACTTTCGGAGGATGTCCGCTGTTGTTCATGGTAGTCTTTAAATTGTCTTTAATATTCAATTTTGTATGTGTATGCTATATGACCATCATAATAAACTGCCATTTCACTTTAACGCCACTCTAATCTTCACTTCTCAATTATTTTTTGTTAGGCAATTTTTTGTGAGTACTATCCGTGTACATGCCTAAAGGACTTATGGAAGTATAAACTACCTAGGATAATAGATTGGAATGACATGAACACAAAGAGATTACATGATGCTATTTCGAACCTGAAGCAGAAATATAGTACTCGTAAAGTAATTTCAATGCACAACTAAGATGAATTAGTAAAATGAAATTGTCTTGACTTCTGAATTCGTTAATGTATGCAGTTGTTAATGGAGATCGAGCATGAAAAAATAAAAATAACCGGAAAGGCACAACCAATGTTTGTGCAAAATATGGAAAAAGCTTTTGACATTGTTAGTGAAAAGGTTGATAGATTGGGGAAGGACTTAAATCACATGTTTATGTGGATGAAGAAATGCCAACCAAATTATGAAAACATGAGTAGTAGTGCCATGTCAGATGATGTAACCAATACAAATGACATGGAGAAAAGTACCGATGAAAGTCGACCAGCGAATGATTTGGAGTCAACGGAGGAAGAATCGTATGATATTGAGAGGAGGAGGAAAAAACATGAAGACTTGGTACAAGACAAGGATAAAAAGGAGGAGAACATCGATGACAACCCAATACAAGAAGATGATAGCGTAGAAATTGAAGCTGAGGATAATGAAGGAGAAAATGATGACGACGGTAAGAGTGACGAAAATTCTAGTTCTGACGTTGATGGAGGTGAGAGTGATAGAAACAATAGGATGGATCTTTGCAGGAACAAAAGTCTGAACAATTCAGTTGAAGAGGTAAATATTTACTTAATTCTCTATGTTAATTTATTTTCAAATAGTTGTCCATCCTATATATTACAAGAAAACGAGCAAATAGCACTTGTAATTATTCCTTTTAAGGATTTTAGCTTATTTATAGGTTGAAATGAATAGGTATGTGAAAAATGGGCACATTTGTAGCTATTTCGAGCCATTTCGAGGCCATTTGAACCTAAAACACATCTAAAGGCTAGTTAGGCATAATTAAAAGGTTGTAATACTTGTAATTATGCTTTTTAGAGATTTTTACCTTATTTATAGGTTGAAAATTAGACTTATATGAAAAATGGGCACAATAATAGCCATTTCGAGCCATTTCGAGCCCATTTGAACCTAAAACACTTGTAAATGGTAGTTTGAAATAATCTAGAGTTTGAAACACTTTTAATTATGCCTTTTAAGGATGTTTAGCTTAATTATAGGTTGAAATGAAGAGATATGTGAAAAATGGGCACATTTGTAGCCATTTCGAGCCATTTCGAGCCCATTTGAACCTAAAACACATGTAAAGGGTAGTTTGAAATAATCTAGAGTTTGTAACACTTGTAATTATTCCTTTTAAGGATGTTTAGCTTATTTATAGGTTGAAATGAAGAGATATGTGAAAAATGGGCACATTTGTAGCCATTTGGAGCCATTTCGAGCCCATTTGAACCTAAAACACATGTAAAAGGTAGTTTGAAATAATCTAGAGTTTGTAACACTTGTAATTATTCCTTTTAAGGATGTTTAGCTTATTTATAGGTTGAAATGAATAGATATGTGAAAAATGGGCACATTTGTAGCCATTTCGAGCTATTTTGAGGCCATTTGAACCTACACTACGAGAAAACCTCAATTTTGCGACGGAATAATTCCTTCGCAAAAACGGTTAATTCCGTCGCAAAATGTAGTTTGCGACGGAATTCCGTCGCTAATGGTCCGTCGCTATTTTTTTTGTCGCAAACTTCCATCTTTGCGACGGAATTTCCGTCGCAAACTTTTTGCGACGGAATTACGTTTCATTTGCGACGGAATTTTCCCTCGCAAAATTTGCGACGGAATTTCCGTCGCAAGTCTTTTTTTTTGCGACGGAAATTCCGTCGCAAATTTTGCGAGGGAAAATTCCGTCGCAAAATTCCCCCTCGCACAATTTGCGACGGAATTTCCCTCGCAAAAGTCCGTTGCAAAATTTTGCGAGGGAATTTCCGTCGCAAATTTCCCTCGCACAATTTTGTGACGGAATTTCCCTCGCAATATTCCCTCGCAAATTTGCGGACGGAAAATCCGTCGCAAACCGGTATATTCCGTCGTAAAAAACTGACGATTTTTAATGTTTTGATTGTTATTTGTTTTTGTGCCTGTGAACCTGTACGACTTGACGCGTTATGTATTCTAATCAAATAGGACAATTATATTTTCCAAGAATTATATATTTCAAATGTAACATATGCCTACAAAGTATATCCGCCTTAAATAGTTTCATATTTTAAAGTTTAACATGATAATAATGGAGCTAAGGTATGTTATATGAACAAGATATCTATCTACACTGCATCCTTGCCCGCGCCGCTGCCGTCGTCGTCTGTTGATCCCGACGCTGAATTTGGAAAGGTGAACAGCTGTCGCTACCGAATCGACTCATCATCTGCTCCATAAACTCCTTCTGTCCTCTGCATTGCCTCAAACTCGGCGCGCATCTTCTCCTCAATCTCGCTCGCACCTTCCCTCAACCTCACCCCCGCACCTCCTCCCGCACCTCCTCCCGCACCTTCTCCACATGTTTCTCTAAATGTTCTTCATTTGAGAAAGCACAGATGGCTGTATTGCTTCGATGATCCAGATCTTCTCGAAGAGCTTGAAGAGCTGTAATACAGTCCGCACCACTACCAAGACCCTTCACGCGACCTTTCTTGCTACGACCACCAGATGCCTCCCAATATAACTCATCGGGCGTTCTCTGACTCCCGTCACTGCTTTTTTCCTCAGCTTCTTCTGGTAGGTCTCCTACAAAACACAATTAAAATTAAATTAGGCATAATTTTCATATAAGTCTAAAAGGCAAATTTTGTGTTACACCCTATAAATAAGCTAAACATCTAATTTTTGTAACACTTGTAATTATGCCTTTTAAGGATGTTTAGCTAAAACATATATAAAGGCTAGTTAGGCATAATGAAAAGGTTGTAACACTTGTAATTATGCCTTTTAGGGATTTTTACCTTATTTATAGGTTGAAA
>PYUH01000148.1:894252-962926 GCA_016808085.1 Suaeda aralocaspica
GTTGAAATGAAGAGATATGTGAAAAATGGGCACATTTGTAGCCATTTCGAGCCATTTCGAGCCCAGTTGAACCTAAAACACTTGTAAAGGGTGGTTTGAAATAATCTAGAGTTTGTAACTATGCCTTTTAAGGATGTTTAGCCTATTTATAGGTTGAAATGAAGAGATATGTGAAAAATGGGCACAATAGTAGCCATTTCGAGCCCATTTGAACCTAAAACACATGTAAAGGGTAGTTTGAAATAATCTAGAGTTTGTAACACTTGTAATTATGCCTTTTAAGGATGTTTAGCTTATTTATAGGTTGAAATGAAGAGATATGTGAAAATTGGGCACATTTGTAGCCATTTTTAGCCATTTTGAGCCCATTTGAACTTCAAACACATGTAAAGGCTAGTTTGACCTTGAAATAAGCCATCTATTTTATTACATAACTCTGGCTTTTATTGTTTATAATGTTTGTTGGGTTGATTTAAATTCAAATCTGTATAACTAATTTAATTTTAATAGTATTTTGTAGGAGACCTACCAGAAGAAGCTTGAGGAAACAAGCAGTGACGGGAGTCAGAGAACGTCCGATGAGTTATATTGGGAGGCATCTGGTGGTCGTAGCAAGAAAGGTCGCGTGAAGGGTCTTGGTAGTGGTGCGGACCTGTATTACAGCTCTTCGAGGAGATCTGGATCATCGAAGCATTACACGCCATCTGTGTTTTCTCAAATGAAAGATCATTTAGAGAAACATGTGGAGAAGGTGCGGGACGAGGTGCGGGAGGAGGTGCGGGCTGAGGTTGAGGAGAAGATGCGAGCCGAGATTGAGGCAATGCAGAGGACACAGAAGGAGTTTATGGAGCAGATGATGAGTCGATTCGGTAGCGACAGTTGTTCACCTTTCCAAATTCAGCCTCGGGACTCACTAGACGACAAGGGCAGCGGCGCCG
Organism: Suaeda aralocaspica; assembly: GCA_016808085.1. NCBI lineage: Eukaryota > Viridiplantae > Streptophyta > Magnoliopsida > Caryophyllales > Amaranthaceae > Suaeda > Suaeda aralocaspica. The sequence goes on from PYUH01000148.1 coordinate 895,191, forward strand.
GGCAAGGGATGCAAGTGTAGATAGATATCTTGTTCCATATAACATAGCTTAGTGCCTTTATTATCATTCTTAAACTTTAAAACTATGAAACTATTTAAGCCGGAAATACTTTGTATGCATATGTTACATTTGAAATATATAATTATCGGAAAATATAAATTGTCCTTATTTGATTAGAATACATAACGTGGCAGATCATACAGGTTCACAGGCACAAATACAAATAAGCAATCGAAACATTAAAAATCCGTCAACTTTTTTACGACGGAATATTCCGTAGCAAAAGTGCATTATTATATTTTTGTTGAAGTTTGTGAGGGAATTTGCGAGGGAATATTTCGTCGCAAATTTGCGAAGGAATTTTCCGTCGTAAAATATGTCGTTTGCGAGGGAATTTTGCGAGGGAATTTCCGTTGCAAATTTTGCGAGGGAATTTTGTGAGGGAATTTCCGTCGCAAATTTTGCGAGGGAATTTCCGTCGCAAATTTGCGAGGGAAGTTTCCGTCGCAAATTTGCGAGGGAATTTTCCGTCGCAAATTTGCGACAGAATGTTCCCTCGCAAATTTGCGAGGGAAAACTCCGTCGTAAAATAGAAGTTTGCGAGGGAAAATTCCGTCGCAATTTTGCGAGGGAAAATTCCGTCGCAAACTTCTATGATTCCGTCGCAAATAATTTGCGACAAAAAATATAGCGAGGGACCGTTTGCGACGGAATTCCGTCGCAAACGGCTTTTTGCGACGGACTTTACCATTTTTGCGACGGAATTAGTCCGTCGCAAAAACGAGGTTATCTTGTAGTGATAGTTGGACATGTCCAAATGAATTTTTGAGCAATACAAAAATCAATTGTCAACAAATGCAAGCTCATGACGAGTTATATTTCTATTAATTTCCCTTTTTTTGAGTTTTTATTTTTTTGGTAGGAACATTTGGGGGCTAAAGGAGATAAGTTTGAGATTAGACGGTTGTCAATTAATAAGGTTCTCCAAAAAAGGCCACAAAATTTCCGGTCGATAGTAACTTCTGTGTTCGAGTCAAATAAGGAACCAATGTAAGTAACTATTCAATGAAAAACGGTATATACTTTTACGACACTCCCATATTCGTACGCCGCTTATAGAAGAAAATATGTTGAATTTTTAAACAGGGATATAATGATTAGTACTGAGTGGATCGATGCAACACGACAGGACCTCCAATCTCTCCTTCCTGGTGCTAATATTGCTGAGACGGTGATCAATTTAGTAGGAATACGAATTTGTTTGACAAGCCCAACAATATTTTTTGTTCCTACCACCTTAATGGTAATTTTGTTATTGGTTTGTTATTCGTGAAAGGTTGTTACTGGATATGGTGATCAATAATTAGAAAATAATTCATTTTAAAATTGTGCGTTTCGTTTTGGTTTCTTAGTTCATGGATATCAAGAGACTGAGAGGTGGCATGAAGTACTTGCCTGATTGCCCTTTGGTCAGAACAAAATATTTGCCAGATGATCCAGATCAATGTGAACAGGTTAAATATTTTCTTTGTTTTAAGGGTATTACTTCTTGAAATTAATTAAATAGCGGATTTAATACGCCGCTGACTTGTTGTTTTGCCAGATATTTGTACCATTGTGGACCAAAAATCCAGATCATTGGTATCTCGTCGTTTTCTCCATGGAGCGTTAGAAGATTTTCCTACTCGATTCAAACCGTGACTCATTTAACATTGCTAAGCGAATGAGTAATGCTAAGAAACAGGTACAATGCGGACAATCTATTTGGTATGAAAATTATGGGTCTACTTATGTGTTTTAATGTATGTATTGTGGTCGATGTAGCTGACAAAGTTAGCAACACTGCTGACAATGTCGAAGACGGATCTTAGGCTGCAGTGATTTAAGCCAATAGCAAGATGGCATATGGAGATTGTTGATACACCTGCACAAGTTAACGGGGTTGATTGCGGGATGCATGTCATTAAAATAATGGAGACTGTGGATCATAAAAAAATGGACAATGAAAAAATGGTTCCAAGTAATTTCTTAAACTCTTCAATTTTTCGTTTGCTTTATGTGTGATTATTTTTACATAATTAACTAATCTAATGGTTTCAGGACTTGGACTCCCATCGTCTTCAAACACTTGTGTTGGTAGTTGAATGGGATGCGAACACTCTAAGATCTGAGGTTCAAACAAATACAAACATTGATTGAATGCAAACAAGCTATGTTACTTTTTGAGGAATAATCAGTAATGCTTTTGTACTTTTGAATGAATTATTTGGCCATGAAATGACATGTTTACATGCTCTAAAATACGACATTCAATATGGCCTATTAAGGTTGTTTTAGTCCGAAGTTTGTTTACATCAAAATCTGCGTCTGATCATTGTTGCTTCTAAGCTATGACCGGGGAATAACCTGAATGATTCACATATGCAACACAAAATACCTTTGACCATTAAACTGTGACAAGCCAATCAAGTTTTCCAAGTTAAAATAGGAAAAATAAAATACATACATATATATATATATATGATTCATTTTTTGGGGAACTAAGTTAAGCAAAGGTAAAATAAACCAATTGATTTCACAAATAAGAGTATCTTTCACTTCATTTTCACAATTGAGGTAAGTCCATGTAACATCCTGGGGTGAATTCATCAGCTATTAGACGAGAAACATTTGCTTCTTTGTTGTGGCGGCTTTGAACCAATTTAGCCAAACACTTTAAACGTTCCACGCGCATTAGTGTTGTCTGAAAAATAAAGTAAAAGACATTTACAAAATGAATTATGAATATGTAAAACAGTAATTTGAGTACCAAAGACAAAAATGTACCCCAATGTGCAGGTCATTGAACTCATTAATGTCACCACATTCAATGAATTTGATGACATACATTCCACAATCATGCTTAATATACATTTAAAAAAAGAAAAATTAGGGTGGTTAATTGACTAAGATACAAAACCAAACTAAAAGAACTTTCACCATACCCATTTGGTTGTTTTGGAACATTTGGTGTGTGAATAACACAGCTGTGGAAATTTTTAAACAGTTTAGCCAAACAATGTCTTCGTAGACTTTTGACTGCAGTTTCAATCTACAAAACGAGTGTTAGTACATGTAACTGAAATAGTAAGACCCATAATAATATAAGAAAATATTGAGGAAAACCAACCAAATCGATAACTAGATTGAAACGGTCATTTGAAACATTAATCGAGTCCACAATCCAGCACTCAGATGTTGACACGCTATACACTACAAGAAACCAGTGACTATTCTGACAATCCAAGACCGGAATAAAAACCTACCATAGTAATGCAGTCAAGGGATTAAGGTACAAGACTTATAAAAAAATACATAACATATAAATAACCGTAAAGTTTAACTGTTAAGTATAAAATCTAACTTGGTTAATGTTGTCAACATCATTCGGTACAAATTGGTCCAGCAAACGAAATTCATACTCGACCAGGTGGGGTCTGAAACTATGTGGAAACCGTACATCATCTTTGAAAACGGCCCCCTAAACATTACAGAAATAGAACTTATTTACTACCTGGCTACGACATACGTGGAATATCCTCAACAACTGAATGTTATACCTGGAATGCTGATGACAATATCATCTTTGTAGCTCCAGCCTCAAGTAGGTGTTTTTGCATGTCAAAGGCGTAGACAGTCATGAACTGTTCCAGGAGTTTAAAAAAAATTAAAAGTTAAAAAATAAAAAAACAATGCTAGCTATTCCAAGAAAACAAGAGTGAATATATACAGGCATTCATACTTTGTCACTAATCCAAGAATCCGGATAGACACACCAAGACTCCCCAACTGTGAGAAATATAGTGCTACCTACACTTCCATATAACTCTGCAAATTTATCGTCATTACTAACATTCACGCAGATTTTTTTTTTCAAGTTCTGACATCATAAACAGATATTCTCTGAAAAGTGGTTTCGGTGTTCCGCCTTGTCCAACTTTTTTGGAATTACTCTTCTTTGCACGTTCATTCCTAGTACAACTACCTTCAGGAAGTTGTATGTTTTCACAACCTTTTGGTATTTGTTCACACCTGTCCAACTTGTCGTTAACCACCTTCCACAATGACAAGTAAACCACAATTTATCTCAGTTTAACTGTGAAAAACGGCACTTGTGATTAAGAACTTATGGGTATGACAATCCTATGTTCTGGTTATTACCTTGTCACTTTGTGACTTTAAGTAACTCTGTTTATTGCGCTTATGCTTCGATGATGGAACCTGCGTGCAACGCGGAATTAAAAATCATGAACACCATAACTTGTTTTGGAGAGGACTAATTTAATTTTGTTTGTGTGTATAGAATTATTATGTTCTAACCAACATAGATAAAGTGAATTGATCCTCATCTTTCCCATCTGCATCTCCTAAGTTGTTGTCCTTTTCAAAAAAGATAGAGAAGGTAAGATACTACTTAAACAAATACTTATAAAAAAAAGTTGTAATGAAAAAAAATCACCTGTTGCTTTTCAGACGTAGACTTTTCTTCACTTCTAACCTTTTCTGTTGAAGGAGGTATTGGTAACTTCATAGAATGCTTACTATCCTTAACTTTAGTATGTATTTGCTGACTTGACCTCCGTAAAACCTTCTTCTCCACAGTTTTTTGTTCAATTATAACACCACATGAATGACTGCTTGGTGTGTTCACTTTACTGCAAGGACTCTGTGTATTGTTAGGACTCTTGGTATTGGTTGGAGTTTTGGGTTTTTTTGTTTCTTTTAAGGGTTCATCTGGAATGTCCATAAATGTTTCCAATCCTAGAGGAAAATGAGGTCCATCCGGCCTAATGTTGCAAATAGTAAAGGAATCAATGTCATTGCTATCATTCACATCAATATCATTATCATGTACTATTTCGAGTTTTCGTTTCGCTCCTGTTTCATTAGCCCACCTAAGTGTTTCACCATTAGGATTTACAAAAGGAGAAAACGAACGATTATTGGGTGTAGTTTCACTGATTGTTGCTGTGGGATTTTTGTTGTCTACTGGTTCCTCAAAAATTCCCCCAATTTCGTTTTTCGCATCACACTTGTTGTCCCCTCTATTATCGAACTTGGAGATCAACTGCTCAATCGCTGCTCCAATTTGCGTCACATGTTTCTCAATTACACACATTCTCTAATTGAAGACCAAAATAAACATAATAGAAACCAAGTTTAAACACGACCAACACAACAACAAGAAAATATCAAACATGCGTAATTAATTACGACTTACATCATGAAATTGAACTAGTTGCTTGTCAAGTGAATCCTTTTTCTTTCGAACCATGATCTTCGACTTCCCACGAACAAAATCGATATGGAAATGATCACTGCTTGTGAAAATAAATATGCACCTTCTTTGTTAGCCAATTATGCAAATATGTTATTAGGTTAAATAATATGAGCTTTAGTGGCAGGTACCTTTGGGTATAATTATTTTCCACTAATATTAGGGAAAGTCATATTTTTTTAAAAAAAAATTGTTTATTTTCTTAAAATATAAGTGGTAATTATATTTAGTCGTTATGGCAATTACTATACCTAATTCTTTGCAATCTTTTGTTTAAATTTGTTTATTATTTTTTTCAGTAGTTACTGATAGATTTGAATCTGATTAAACTGATTACAATTAAATTAAAAATTTGGACGTTCGAAAGACCTCACAAAGGTATTTAAAAAGCCCAACAACTCCTTATCTTTAACTTATTCTGTAATCCTTTAACAAACCTAATTCCTAGGCAGTTTCACTAGGGTTGATCAACTGACGCCTAATACACAAAAAAAATTCATCAGTTGGAGGTTTTATTCAGAACTTAGGATACAAGTTTTCAGCCAATTACATGTAAGTTTTATAATATACTACCTTTCAATTGTGCATAATTTTATTTATTCCTAATTACTTTGTTTCCAAATTTATAATATGGTATTCGTATGATTTTGTTTCCAAATTAAATAGTTGAACGAAAAATTAATTTTTGGAAGACCTTCCCTTTCTTTTATTATGATGTTTCAGCGATCAATGATGTCTGCTTTCTCCTCTACACATAGTAGTGGGAAACACAATATTGTTTGTTATTGCTCGCTTCCAACACAAGAATTGACATCATGGACTACGACAAATCATGGGCGAAGGTTTGTTTCATGCCAATTTTATAATAACAGAACCGGATTCAGAGGATGTAAGTTCTTTAAATGGGTTGATGAAACCATGACTGATTGGCAGAGAAAAGTTATCAATGACATGAAGAAGGAGAATACTATTTTAAAGGGAGAAAATAAATTGTTAAAAATGAATCTTTCACGGTTACAATATGAAAAGGCAACATTATTGGCTGAGTTTGGCGGAGCAATTGGAAACCCTGATATGAAAACCTCCCCATTTGTAATATGTATTACTCTTGTGGCTCATTTACACCCAAAAACAACTGAAAAACCAGACCTCATTTAATTTCTCGAAACTCAACCTAAAAACTTTCAAAAACTTCTAACAAAACCACTCATTCACCCACCCAAAATCCCCTAATCCAAGATCCAAAATTTCCAACACAAAGAACCATAAAATAATTAATCCAAATATAGGTCAAACCTCAAAATCCACCCATCCCCTTAAACTCACATCTTGGTCCAAAACCAATACTAAATCAACTCCAAATTAACTCAACAAGTATTTTGCCTACGATCCTCTTTTGAATAGTCTATGGTCATGTCCACTTACAGGGATGGACATTGCACATATACAACATTAAACACAGGATTATAATCAAACACGCATCAATATTATCATGATATGCATTGTTCAATTTTAAAATTTTCTACAAACCATCTAGAAGTGAACGTGTTTATCTTTAATCGAATCAAACAAATAACTAATGTAATGTAGATCCATCCATACAATAATACACTTTACAAATATACTTGATTCGTAACAACCTCTCGGAAATAAGCCACTGTGTGTGATTTAAAATCAATACTATGCCTTAATATGATAAGGCACCCAAAAAAAAATAAAAAATTATAATTAATCCAAACTTGGTTTAGTTGTTTCCTTGTTTTCATTTCATTACAAACTTTTCAGGCAATGACTAAGTATGTATAAGGTAAAAACAAATCGCAATAACTAAAGATATATGATGTTCTCATGTACTCTTCATATTGTAGATTAGGCTACATATAAATACATTTACGGGCATTACACAATATTACCGCAACCTTATTGCCATACCCACCTGCAAAAGTATAGAATTTTGGTTAAGGAAATATGCTGTGTAACTTCTGGCTATTACCAACTACACCTATACCTGGATGGAAACCTAGCCTAATGCGTCTGCTTCATCTTTCACTTATACCTGGCTGGAAACCTAGCCTAATGCGCACGGTCTTCATCTAAAACTCAACCTCCATGACAGATTATTCAAAGAGGAAAATAACAGGGATGAAACTTTGAATTTCGTACGCTGTACAAAAAACCTCCATGAAAACTCAGCTATAATAAGATACACTCCTACACAGATTCGCATTTGCTTTCGATAAAAATTGAGAAACGACCTTCATCTAAAACTCAACCTCCATGGCAGTTTATTCAAAGAGGCAAACAACAGGGATGAAACTTTCAATTTCGTACGCTGTACAAAAAAAATAATACAACGTACAATACATGTATATACTTATTGCAAATGTAGATGAATACAAAAACAATATTCGTATTTGCTAAAATTAAATTATGTATTTAAATTGTATAAAATACGTATACATATATCATTTAATAGGTGTCAAGTTGTGATTGGGTTAACCGTATTTGACTTAAAAAAAATGACCATAGAAGTAAGGTCCGATGCTCTTGACTCTTGAAAGTAGATAGTCATTTTCTTCTGTTATGATTAAAATCTCCAAATTATTACAGAGGAGTACTGGGATATTGGAGATCCGACATACACCTGTAGATCATGTGGTGCAATGATGTGGTATGAGGAGAGGATTTAAAAAAAAAAAAAAAAAGTAAAGGATCACAACCATCATTTTCATTGTGTTGCATGCATGGACAAGTTCAATTACCCCTATTGAAGGACCCTCCTCAAACTCTAAAGAACCTTCATAAAAAGGATGCAAGAAGTACATATTTTGTAAGAAATATTCGTAGATTTAACATGACGTTCTCATTCACATCTATGGGGGGTAAAGTTGATTACTAAATCAATCAAGGGCGACGTCGTGGGCCATATGTATTTAGGCTTCATGGAAAAAACTATCACAGAATTGGAAGTTTGTTGCCAAACCCAGGGTCATCACCAAAGTTCTTACAACTGTATATACATGACACTGACAATCACTAGTGGAAAAAACGTCATAGATAACAGGCCAAAAGAGGGTTTAGGTTACGGTCATTGTTGTTAGTTAAAGTGCGTTGCATATTCTTTTAGGTAACGGGCGGTGAGTGTTACCTAAACTTTAACTTTAGGATACGAGCTGTATTGTGCCCATTACCTAAAACCAAACTTTAGGTTACGGGCATGTACTTCTGCCCACTAACTAAAGGTGGGTAAAGGTAACCAATTTTGGCTTATGCCCGTTACCTAAAATACTTTTAGGTAACCCAATATTTAATGCCTGTAACCTATAGTTTGGTTGACCTATTCTACAAACCATTTTTAAGTAACGCCTTGTAGTATGGCCCGTTACTTAAAAATATATATTTTTTTATTTACTATTTGCTATATTTTGGCTCTACCACAACAATTCAATTCTATTATTGCAATTCAACCACCATAATCCATATATAACCTGCAAATTTCAACCCAATGCATTCACTACCACATTCAACCATATATACCACAAACATTAACAAAATTAGTTATGCTTGCTTTTAAATCAACAAGCACATATCTAAATATCATTAATATTGAAATTAAAACTCAATATAATTTCGTACAAAACATAGGCTACTAAGTAACACAGTTAATTTTTCATTATTTAAAATCCATAAGCTTAACGTACAGAAGTAAATGAAAGCTAACTTAGTTATACATTTAAACTTATTTCACCAAATAGTTAGTTCGAAAGAACTTTTCCCATTGTTCTCGTAGTTCTTTCATTTCTTCTTCATTGTAGGCTTCAGTTCTAGGCACATAATCCTTCATCAAAAAGTTTAAAAAAATGAATAAGGTGTTTGTAAAATGCGAAAAAGTACTCCGTATATACTTTGAAATAAAACTCAAGCAACATGGCAGAACGTTTTTTTTTCAAATACAATAGCAACACAAAAGTAAATAAAAAGAAAACAAAATAGAAATATAGAGCATTTGCTAACCTCTTGTAGGTCACCTTTGCATCCATCATGTCTAACAACTACCTCATACATGAATTTCATGATGTAGTATCCACAATCAAGACCACCTTTTTGTTTGGGGCACTACATATTGAATAATCAAGATGGTTACAATATATCGAAGAAATTGTTGTTTATACGGAAGACAAAACTCTAGTTTGTGCACAAACCTCCATACATTTGTATTGTAGCATTGTCGGCATCTTTTGTAATGCAGGCCCTTTCACAGTTGATTTGTAAAACATGTATGCACAAAAACCATTTACATAATAAAGATTAGGAAATAAACTAGTTTGCTATATACATATACATCATACAAATAATGTAAATAAGACACATTTTCACTTACTATCGAAACACATTCATACAACACAACCAACGACGTGGGTCAGGACCTTCGAGCGAAAGAGGGTCAAACACATATCCCGATCCCAATGTCATGTCTAATAGAACAAGCACCCAATGGCCACTAAATAGGACATAAAAGTTTGTATTTAAAACAACTTAGAATAGCTTAATAGTAAGTGACATTTAAATTAATAATTGACTTTACTTATCACTAAATGAATGGTGCTACAAAAAATTTGGGAATTGGTTTTCCCTTTTCGACTTCACTCATGATAGCATCTTTGACATACTTTTGAACTCCAACAACATTTCAATCAATTTCAGTGCCAGCTATTCGTTGGGGACATAATAACTTAATGTGCTTCATATCAAATAGGATTAAGAAATCCTAAATCAGGTACCTACACCTCAAAAAAACAAAAAAACAAAAAAAGAGAAAAAAGCAATAACAGCAACAATAAATCAACCATGGTATAGCGATGTGCATTGTCATTAAGTAAAATGAGGAGAAATAGTTTATTCTTACATCATATAAGCTTGGAGCAAGGAAACATTAGCCCACGCTCCTCTAAGGAACTCACCCACATCTTCCCTTGTCTCCCTAATTTCTGAAACCCCATCAACAAAGTAATACACTTGATTTAATGGAACACAAATGGTTTGGAATCCCCACCAACGATCAAAATACAAGTTAAAAACTTAAATATAGTAGAATAAAAACATTTAAAATAAAGTAATATAAGAATACAATCCCTTAAGTTTGAAGACGGCTCAGAAGTCAAGAATACAATGGCTTAAGTTAGGAGACTGAGTGAGTGTTACAATGATTGAGTGAGTGAGTGAGTGGCTAGATGAGTGAGTACAATGAGTGACTGAGTGAGTGAATGTGAGTGAGTAAGTGACTCAATGAGTCAATGTGACAGTGATTGACTATGTGATAGTAATTGATTGTGATTAACTGTGACATTGAGTGATTGAGTGAGTGAGTAAGTGAGTGAATGAGTGACTGCGAGTGAGTGAGTGAGTGAGTGAGTGAGTGAGAGAGTAAGTGACTATGTGAGTCAGTTAATAATTGTGTGAATGTGACAGTGAGTTAGTGAATCAGTGAGTACTTTTAGTGATGATGAACAAGGGTTGCACTACATTATACAACATTGGCTTCATAAATGCACGATCAGGTGAAGTTCAAAAGAAGATACAGGAAAAAACAAATTATGTTCAAAAGAAGATACAGGAACAACAAATTTAGCAGGCAGACTTGCCTAGGAGCTACTCCCTAACCCCGCTAACACACCCATACCCGCTGCAAAAAAGAAAATTAAATAAGAAGGCATCTTCTTGAGTCCATCCTTCCCATCACTAATGATGGTAATAAGGAACAAGACTTTAATATAATAGTGAAGGCCAATAAACAAGTTGTGGCTAGACAAGCCCACTAAAAATCCAAGGTAAACAAAACTGTCCGAGATTAACATTTAAGACATAAACTGGACTAGACTGCATCCAAGCCATAATTAGTGGGTTGGGTTTGTGTACCAGAGCACCTTTTTTAAATTTTCCTAATTTTATTTCCTACGTACATGGTAAATAAATGCTAATACATCACAACTACTATAGAATTATAGAATACATGAATTAGTAGTCATAAATTCAAAGTGTTAAAATATTTCTACTTTCATGTTAATATGCTAACTGGTTGTGCCACCTTGTTCGGGTCGGGTTGATTATCCACATAGGTTGGGTTGTCCAAAAATCAGAAGTAAACATACTACTAATTTAAGTACTAACTACCGGGTTGCACTAGGTTTATGCCTGAGTCATAATGGGTTGGACTGATTGAATGTTGGGCAGGGCTCAATGTCTGTCTCTAGGCTCTAACTTCAGAAGATTAACAACTCAAAATTGATAATCAATAAATCTGAAACAAAAATGCAAACAAACATTAAGCCAATTAAATCATCAAAAATTAAACAATCGCTAACTCGTAATTTGAAACAAAATCAATAACTCGAAATTAAAGAAAATAAGATATTGAAGAAAAAATACCAAAATCTCAAAGGAAAAGAAGTTGAAGTAGAAGGAGAAGTGACACATAAATCAAAAACAAAATCAACTCGACTTCTAATTCCAATAACTTCAACAAACTGAGAATCCCTTCCAAATTTCGACGCTTCTATCAATACAACTACTAGCGTCGGAATTGTCGCAATCCTTCAACGAAGAAGATGAAGATGAGGAAGTGTATCAAGTGATTGTGAAAGAATTTGGATTGAATTTTTTCAACTGTTTCAAAACCCTAAAATGGTGATTGAAGAAGAGTGAGTGATTGAAGAGGTCATTGCAAGGATTTAGAGAGTGTAGTGAAGTGGTTTTGTAGGTTGGAGATGATAACGTTGCAAAATTTGCCTATTTTTGCGATATAATTAACGAATTTGCCTATTTGAATACACCTCAATTGTATTTTCGCTAGTTGAAGGGAAGTTTGAAGTGAAAAAATTTGGCGAATTAAATTGATGAATTTGATGATTATAATTTATGAATTGTTGATTGAAATTGATGAATTTGATGAATTTGTTGAATTTGGTGATTGAGCTTTGAAGGAAATTCGTAGTTTCCTCAAAGTTTTATGCAATTTTTTTTAAGGCCTTTTGAGGATGGTGAATGAATACTTTAGTTTATGGTAAAATTAATTAAACAGAGGCAAAGGTAACGATCACTTGTTGGTAAGCTTTTCAAAGAAATAAGTAACGGGCATTTAATGCCCGTTATTTATAAGGCTGAGTGCCAAAAAAGACACAAGTTTAGGTTACGGGCAAGTTTAAGCCCGAAATTTAAAACACTTTAGATTACGGGCACTATTTAGCCCGTAACCTAAAACACTAAAAAATTGATTATAGGTTACGGATTTTTATTTGCCCGTTAGATAAAAAATAAAGATTACGTGCAATTTATCTGCCTGTTACCTATAAGGGCTTTGACAATTTTTCCACTAGTGAATGAAGTATCAAATAGACTGTCTACCATCAGGTTAGATATCTTAATCAATTTAAAATCTATTACTAAGTTGCTAACTAAAAAGTTGTTTGCATTTACATTGGTTTATTTATACTTACTTAGATTTGATGTTTCATGCACATGTATGTATGCGAGAAAAGTACACAGGATAGTCCAGATCCACATGATGCTGATAATGTCGATGATTTGAAGAAAATGCTAGATGAACATAATCCTCTAGCTAAAGCGTTTCGGATGGCAAGGGATCGATTTAAATCAGATGACAATGAAAAGGTCAGGCTAAAACTCATTGGAAGAAGAGGTGTAGATGGAAGGAGATATAATCTACCTACTGCATCAGAGGTGGCAGCTCTAATCATTGGTGACCTATGTAACTCTTCTGATGAGAGGGATATTATTATTGAAACTCAGAGCGGGGCATTAATTACAACGTATTAACGAACTCCATCCTACTTATCTTGCTCTTCAAAATCCACTACTATTTCCATACGGAGAAGGTGGATATAGAGTTAATATCCCCTTAGGCAACGATAACAACATGGGTACAAAGAAAAGAAAAGGATTGAGCATGAGAGAGTTTTTTGCTTTTAGAATTCAAGAAAGGGTTAATGAAGCTGCAACAATCCTATTTTCAAGAAAATTGTTCCAGCAATTCTTGGTCGATGCCTATACAATGATTGAAGCAGAAAGGTTGGCTTTCATACGAGCAAATAAAAAAAATTAAGAGCGGAAACGTATAGTAATCTGAAGCAAGTTGCATGTAGAGGAAACAACAATACTTCCTCACTAGGAAAGCGTATAGTGCTTCCATCTTCATTCACTGGTGGTGCCAGATACATGCTTCAAAATTATTTAGATGCTATGGCCCTATTTAAGTCATATGGATATCCAGACCTTTTTATAACATTCACTTACAATCCTAAATGACCAGAAATCATCAGATTTGTCGAAAAACGTGGCCTGCAGCCTGAAGATAGGCCAGACATCCTATGTCGGGTATTCAAAATCAATTTAGACCAACTCATTAAGGATTTGCGAGAAAAACAAATTTTTGGACGAGTCCAAGCAGGTTTATGTTGCCTATTTTTAATACATTTAAGAAAAAAAATATAATCTATATAAATGTAAATTAGTTTTGCTTCCCTTGAAATATAATATGAAGATTTTTTTCCAGTGGTATATACTGTGGAATTTCAGAAGCGTGGTCTACCCCATGCTTACATATTGCTGTTTATGCATCGCGACGATATATTTCCTACTTCTGAAGACATAGATAAGATCATATGTGCTGAAATCCCTAACAAGGAAGAATTTCCAGAATTATATGAGGTTGTAAAGTCTTATATGATACATGGCCCATGTGGTTCCTTGGATATGCATTCACCATGCATGAAAGACAAAAGGTGTTCAAAACACTTCCCCAAAAAATTTCAAGACAGGGCCACAATTGATGATGAAGGTTATCCTATCTATAAGAGACGGGATAATGAGAATGTGGTTGAAAAGAATGGGAAACTTTTGGATAATAGGTTTGTGGTTCCTTACAATCCAAAACTTTTAATGAAGTACCAAGCTCACATCAAAGTTGAATGGTGCAACCAATCTCGATCAATCAACCACTTATTCAAATATATAAACAAGGGTCACGATCGTGTCACAGCAACAGTTTCCCAAAATGATGATGATGGGGATGAAGGAAATAATGAAAATGTTGATGAGATTAAAAATTACTATGATTGTAGGTATAGTTCTCCATGTGATGCAGCATGGAGAATATTCGGATTTAATATTCACTACAGATATCCAGCAGTTGAGAGGTTGTCTTTCCACCTTCCAAATGAACAAAGTGGTGTTTATGAAGAAGAAGACACGGTTGATTCCATGATAAACAGGTCTAGTGTTGACAACTCAATGTTCTTGGGATGGATGGAATGTAATAAGAAGTACGAAGAAGCCAGGAATTTAACTTATGTTGATTTTCCCACAAAGTTTGTATGGAAGTAAGATTCAAAGGAATGGAGACCAAGAGTGCACGGAAAATCTATTGGAAGAATTCACCATGTTCCCCGTTGGTTGTGGAAAATTGTACTATTTAATGTTGTTAATGATAAAGTGAAAGGACCTACATGTTATGAGGATATACGCACCGTCAATGGGATAGTGTACCCTTCCTTTAAAGAGGCATGCTATGCGTTAGGACTTTTGGATGCATGATGATAAAGAGTACATAGAAGCCAAAAGACAAGCAAGTTTTTGGGGATGTGCCCACTACTTACGTGATCTATTTGTGATGTTGCTATTATCTGAAAGCTTATCTAAACCTGACTTAGTGTGGGAGAAAACATGGGAGTTCTTATCAGATGATATCCTCCATAAGCAACGAAGATTTCTAGGAGTTCCAGGTATATATATTCTGATACTTAACTATTGTAGTGATATATATTTCTAAATGAGACTTTTTGGTTGCATTAACTTTTAAAATGGCTAATTTGTTTTATTATAATCTATTAATTAATGTTTTATTTCCATACATCTTGAAATATATTTTTTTTTTGTGAGAATATACAGAATTGTACCTCAGTGAAGCACAGTTGAAAAATTACACTTTGGCTGAGATTGAAAAAATTATGACTAAGAATGGGAGCACCCTTAAGAGATTCCCGGATTCGCCTTATCCAAATGACATGATTATATCAGAAGGAAGGAACAAATTGATTCAAGAGGAGCTATGTTATGATAGGGTATCTTTACAGGCTGAACACAATTCACTATTTTTCAGCTTAACTAACGAACAAAAGGAGGTGTATGGAACTATCATGAATGCTGTGTCAAGTGGTGACGGAGGTGTTTTCTTTATTTATGGCCATGGAGGAACGGGAAAAACCTTCATTTGGAGAACTTTATGTGCTGCCATTCGTTCAAAGGGTGAAATAGTGTTGACAGTTGCCTCAAGTGTAATTATATCTCTCCTCCTTATTGGTGGAAGAACTGCACATTCAAGGTTTGCAATCCCTATTAATATTAACGAAGACTCAACTTGCAACATCAAACCACGAACAGACTTAGCAGAATTGTTAATAAGGACTAAGCTCATTATTTGGGATGAAGCACCTATGATTCATAGATATTGCTTTGAGGCTTTGGATAAAAGTTTAAGGGATATTCTTCGCTCTTCTACTCAAAATAGCTTGGAGAAACCATTTGGTGGAAAGGTTGTTGTTTTTGGAGGTGACTTTCGACAAATATTACCAGTAATTCCTAAGGGAAGCAGACAAGATATCATTTTCTCCACTTTAAACTCTTCTTATTTGTGGAACTTTTGTAAAGTATTGAGATTGACAACAAATATGAGGCTTCAATTCGGATGTGCTCATGCAATTGTTAATGAGATCAAAGAATTTTCAGAATGGATATTGAAAGTTGGGGATAGATGGAACTGTTGGAAAACCAAATGATGGGAAGTAGAAATTGAAATGCCACATGATATCCTCATTACAGATACAATTGGTCCCTTGGCTTCAATAGTTGATTTTACATATCCTTCTATTATGGATAACATCAGGGATCCAACATATTTTCAGGATAGAGCAATCCTTGCTCCAACCCATGATTTTGTGGAGATTGTCAATGAATACTTGCTAATGAAGTTGGATGGAGAAGAAAAGGTTTATCTTAGTTCAGATAGTGTATCTATAATGCTGATAGGAGACTTATGGGCCATGACAATGTTTACACTCCAGATTTTCTCAACAGCATCAAGTGCTCTGGACTGCCAAATCACAAGTTAAAGCTAAAGATTGGTGTCCCGGTAATGCTAATCAGAAACATAGACCAACCAAAAGGCTTATGTAATGGTACTAGATTACAAGTAACTCGATTAGGCAGTCATGTTATTGAGGCAAGAATAATCACTGGTCGTAACATTGGGGACAAAGTGCTCATACCTCGCATGCTATTGAGTCCTTCAGATTCTAGACTACCTTTTAGGATGCAAAGAAGACAATTCCCATTGATTCTTTGTTTTGCAATGACAATAAATAAGCTCCAAGGGCAATCTCTATCACATGTTGGACTGTATTTACCAAGACCCGTCTTTAGTCATGGTCAATTATATGTCCCAATCTCAAGGGTAAAATCTAAAAGTGGCTTGAAAGTTCTTATCTGTGACAAGAAAGGTCAAATTACGCATGCTACAACTAATGTAGTTTATAAAGAAGTTTTCCAAAATCTGTGAAGAGAAGGTACTCTCATTTCCATTAAATTTTATTACTGAAAATGTTTACCTCAGCTTATTATTATAATTTAGAAGTATGTTTATTTCTTCCTTATATCACTTATTTTTTGTTTTAAGGCGACAAGCATAACTTACTACGTTCTAATTCAGAATAGAACTGAATCATCCTGAAATGTAGTAAAAATCGGAAGAACAACAACAAGGTAACAATGTCTGCTTCCTACTCTTTTTTTCCCCCTTTTTATTGTCTATATAATTATTTATCATTGTTACACCTTAAAAACTAATTGGACAAATTTCTTCTGACATACATTCTTTCTTAATAACAACTAAGACAATTAATAATTAGAACAGGTTAAGAATTTTTCTACTTTCACTTAGTCTATTATGAATGATACTATCTTATAAAGGCAACAAATTTTCTATAATTCAAATTTCAAGTCAAAGGAGATTTATAAACAAAAGTTAACACATCTTTCAACTATACTAACTAAATAAATATGAGAGAAGCAAAGTTTGGGGTTTTGGTTTTGCTAGATAGATAAGAGAGGAGTAACAATGATAGATAAGCAAAGTTGTATCAAAGTTTGGGGTTTTGGTTTTGCTAGATAGGTGGATTGACGTCAAGATAATAGAAGGTTGAGAGCAATTTACTTGGGGGGTTTTTTGTTGATTTTTTTATTTTTATTTTTTTTTTACTTAGGTGTTTTTTAGAGGGTAAATGAAAGATTGAGAAGGTTGACATCAATTTGAGTACTTGAATTAGAAAAAGGATTTAAAGACAACAACCAATCCCAAATGGCAAAAGACACAACAAAGAGGAGTAGAGGACAACCAAAAACTAAAACACTTACGAAAGAGGCAACCAGATTTGGCCTATATTAGTATATTCTACTATTAGTAGTATATTAATATTCAATACTTTAAAAAATTTTGAAATATATGGAGGAAATACTGGATTTAAGAGTCAAAAGTCTACTGTTATTCTATTTCATATAAATGACTATCTTTATTTATTTTTTAAAATTGATTCTTCTTAATATAAAAATAGTACAGCCGTGCAACGCACGTGTACTAACTTAGTAAAACTAATAAACATGAATTATAAATAATTGACAAAGAAAGAGAAAAGAAATTACCAAACTTGAACGGAAAATAAATTTGAATTGAATTGTATTGAAAGTGTGAATCTTTAATACAAAACCCTAAAACTAACTAATTCTAATCTAGAGAGAGAAAGTATTTAATTAGGCTAAAACATAATTATAAAACTCAAAAAGTGAATAATGAAAAGCATAAGTTGTGCCCCTAATTCATGCCCCTATATATAGCCTTTGGGCTTTTTTAATTAAATCCATGCAACAATCATTTGCCCAGAAAAAAGACTTCACATGGCTCACCTGCGCCCGCACAGAACAAATTCCATTTGTTCTATGCGCCCACATTATGAGAAAGCAGCTCTCAGAATTTTAGGGTCATTTTGAAATCTATATAGCTTTTGCTACAAGACATTCCACGAAGCGTGTGACCTATCGTTAAAAAGATATTCGAATCTACTTTCCAATAAAATAAGAATCAAATTAATGAAATTTATAGATTGTGAGATATGATCAAATTAGTGGATATTGGTCAAAATCTTCACTTCTAAACGTCTTTCTTCACTTTTACTTCTAACATTTCTCCAACTTGTCATGTCAGACGTCAAACTTGTTCCAATGATTTGTAAATGTCCCTAATCATTCTCCGAATTCTCATAAGTGCTCTATATCTCTCAAGTGCCGAAATTAGATAGTAAAATCAACCGAAAATTGGTCGTTTCTTACAAAACTTTACAAATTCACACAAAACGTACATTAGATGAACACTATTAGCATCAAAATTGGCTCAAATGAGTCTTGGTTAGTCCATAGAACATTAGGGAATTAGGGAGAAAATTAACGTAAATATTAGATACATCAGGAAAAAAGGGGTTCAAATCTCATGAGATATTCGCCATCACTAGAACAGACCGAGTATAAGAGGATGAAAAGATGTGGAAGCAGTAACAAATGATTGAGTTTTCTCAAAGCTATTTCTACAAAATAAGAAGAAGCTCATGAAAGAGGATATATTTCATCATGCTCATTTGGAGGTAGTGCGAAATTGTGTTAAGAAAACCATTAATAATGACGACTCCAACAACGAAAAAGATAGTACACGAGTAAAAACATTTTGGGTCTATTTGGTATGGCGTAAAATATTTTCTGATGAGAATAATTTTCCATGAAAAACCTTTTACATTGGAAAACTCATTTTTATAAAGAATATCCGTTATTTGATTGCATGTAAAATGATTTTACATTTTAAGCATTTTTCATTGTTTGGTTGGATGAAAATTCAAGTATTTTAATTGTAAGGAAAAGTGTTTTCCTTCCAAGTATGATGAAAAATATCTTCCTCTTAATTATGGGGAAAATGTTTTCAACATGGTGAAAACCATTTTCCACCCCAAGTTTTACATTTTATTATTTTACTCCAAACCAAACAATGTAAAATGAAATAACTGTTTTCACGGAAAATATTTCACGCCCTACCAAACGGACCCTTTATGTATTATTTGAAACCTCTTATGTTTATTTCATTATATTTCAATTGCTAGCTAGATAGCAAGCGCCTCTAAATATGTTAAAAACAAAGAAGACAAGTTTTTAGGTATAAGTGTATAGCTTAAATAATTAAGGGGTGTTTGGTTGCTAGCTTTTCAGCTAACATTTGGTTTTTGGCTTATTTGACTTGTCCAAACAATTAAAATACTTATTTGTTTTTTGGCTTTTTACACTGGCTGAAAAGCTATCTTTTAAGCCAAAAGCCACAAGCTAGTAAGAGGGGCTTTTTCTTTTGGCTTTTGGCTGGTATATAAGTAAATTAAAATTTTATACCTTGAAAATTAAAATAATTTTATTTCTTAATTAAAATTATTAGAATAAGCATGTCCTTAAAGGTAATTTTACATACTAACAGTCAAAAGCCAACCGGTAGTTACCAATCAAAACAACTAACAGCTAACAGCCAGTCAAACCCAACTATTAGTTACCAGCCGATTACCAAATAGGGCCTAAATTAAATCATTCTTCTCAATTTCAAAAATTAAGATTTTAAAATTGATTCTCATTAATCATCGTTACAGCTTCCATTGCCTTAAAAAACACTTGACAAATGGATTATGAGGTCAACAAAGTTATGAGGATGTATCTGTGTAGAGGGTATGTGGCTCAGATGATAATTAATTTTTTTACCAACTTGAAACAATTCATTCTGACTTGAAAAGCATAACACTCCTTGTTTGAATTTACAATTACTTTAGTGACTTAAATGTGACATGTTAAAAAAATATGACTTGAAAAATGTCTATTATAACTTAAAATTACATGTCACTGACTTCAAAATGTTTTTTGCATAATTAAAAACTTGCAGATGTCTAAACCAGGTCGAATATGCATATTTACATTGTCGTTATCCCCAAAATCCTAAATTTTCAACCAATTTTATTTGAGGGCTGATCAGTAATCATTATGATATGATATACAAAGTTGCATATCACAATGACTTTTTGGAGTAATATGTTAAAAGTTCAGGGGTAAGGTTGTCTTTTTATATGTAAATTAAGGGATAGTGTGGTAATAAAGTTTTTTACTCAATTACAAAAATATCACGTGATTTCATATTTATAGTTTTTTACGGTGATTTACTAGTTATTATCCTTATCTATTTATTTATTTATTAATATTTTTGCTAAAAAATACCAACTCCTAATCTACTATTGGTTCCAACTACGTGTAAAATTCAATTTTTATTAATTACACCTCCACGTCACACTAACCACACCAAACAAACAAAACCCCCCTTCTTTCCTCTTTCTTACACTACATTACATTACCCCCTTATTTTCCTCTCAATTCTTTCCCCCAAAATTTCCCCCTTCATTCGTGGTAATTTTTCACCCTCTAATTACTTTAGATCTGCTATTAACAATTTCAATTTCAATCACTATTATTCTGGTTTTAATTTTTCATTTCAATTTTTATGTTATTTGTTATTATTTTTTCTTTTGATTTTATTTTTATTTTTTTTTTTATTTTTGCAGGTTTGCCCTTTTTGGGAGGATTAACCATTAGATCATGGTATTACTACTCTTAACTTCTTTCATCACTTCTTTTATTTTAACTAGCATTACATTTTTATTTTATTTTTTAGTTGCTGAATTTTTAAAAATTTAAACCTTTTGTAGGTGTTTTTTGATTTTTTTTATTTAAAAGTACTATTTTAATTAGATCTTTTTTTAACTGATTGTTTTTAGTTGAGGGGTTGATCATGTGGTTTAGATTTACTGTTTTGAATTTCGTTGTATAATTAAAAAGTTTGCTTTAAGCCAAAAAAAAAATCATAATTTTTACGCAACAAATATGTCAATCTTATTTAAAGTTACGTGTTTTTTTGGTATTGGGGTTTTTTTGGGTGTTTCGGAGCGACAAGGGCGGGTAATGTAAATTGATCCGACAATCACTTTGAATTCGGAAGGAAATCTTTAACCACCTGAGCTACCTGCAGTTGCCATTGGGGGGAAGATGCATATGTTTTAGGATAATGTTATATGTGATAAAATATATAATTCAGAATTTTAGGATAAAAAGTGGTGGCTTGTGAGGAGATGTGTTGATATAGGCATTTAGTTGTATGTTCTAGTTGGTTGTTTGCTGTCGTAGATCGAGCATTATGTTGTTTTAATTTGAGGAAAGGGATTCGGACACAAGTTCTGATTTCTGATTCCCTCTATCTTCGGTGATTGTTACCTAAGATGATAACAAATGTAAAGTAGAATACTCGAATTTATTTCCCATCCTAGGAATCGTTGATGTCGGTCTTTATAATTGAGGACGTAAGCTCCGATTTTTGTTCAAGTTAGAGAAGAGCAACATTTGATTATGTTCTGAAAATGAATTTTAATTTGCACTTAGGCCATTGGTCATGGAATTTGTTAGTTCTTAACTTATATGTTTTCTCTTTCCGAAGATTGTTTCTTTTATTTGTACCTAAGATGATAACGTACAAATGTATTAAGAGTACATATAGTGTTCATCCGAGAAATCGTTGATGTCAATCAATCTTGGTAATTGAGGGCTAAGATTAGGCAAGTAGGATACGTAAATTCCAAATTTTGTTCAAGTTAGGCCCTATTCAATAAAGCTTAGTCCAGCTCATTTCAACTCAAAAGTAAAGAGTTTTAGAGAAAAGCAACATATGATTATGTACGGCAAATGAATTTAAGTTGCATTGAACATGGGTTTTATTAGCTCTTAACTTATATGTTTGCCCTTTCCGAAGTTGATAATTTGTTCTTGCTATACATCTACTAAATGTGTTATAATATAAAGTGCTATTTTGAATTGCTCCGGTGATTTTTGAACCTTGTATATATTGAGATAGTTAGCCTGAGTGTCAATAATACTATGTCAATTGGTAAATTCTAGAGTTGCTTGAGTGTTAGAGGATGAGAATTAGTCAATGTGATCAGTGGAAGTCAGTTTAGTGCGATGTACTTCTAACAAGTGACTGTTTGAAGAGAAGATATATGGACAATTTGTAAATCTCTACTATAAAAACTTATATAAGACGGTCTTATTTGGTAAGACCACTAAGTTGTTAGACAAAAAAATATATTAATTAAATCAATAAACCTAATAGTTAAAGAAAACCCACAAGTAGTTGATGGTTTTACTGTAAGGCGGTCTTACTGGAGACTTGTTAAATCTCTAAAGGGGCTTTCGGGCTAGTCAGTTCCTTTGTTTTCATATTTTGTGACTAATCTTAGCAGGGATAATGTGTTTAATAAAATGTTAAGTTGCTAAGGCTCTAATGGCGATGAGCTGGTGATATGCTTGAATAGATTGGGAATGAACAATCAGAGTTCTTTCTAATCCTTGTATATAGTATTTGAAGCTCTTTCTTTACTTTTCAGAAAATTTAGAAGTGAGCTTGTCGTCCATTGAACAAATGCACTTTTTCTGTCTATGTTAATTTGTTTGTATTTGCTTCTTAATGTCATACTATATTTCTCTAATGTTTATCTAATGCTTGAGGTAATGTTATGTTAAAGATTGGTTTTGCTCATGAACAGGCAGTCAACGAAGTTGAAGCTAAGGGCTTCAATCCTGGCCTCATCGTCCTGTTGGTCATTGGAGGACTGTTGATTTCCTTTCTAGTTGGAAATTATGTACTTTACACTTATGCTCAGAAGAATTTACCACCAAAGAAGAAGAAACCTGTGTCGAAGAAGAAGATGAAAAGGGAGAGGCTCAAGCAAGGTGTTGCACCTCCTGGAGAGTAAATATTCACGAGTTCAGAAAATCTATCCTCTGCTTATCTCCTTGTTACAAATTTGCTGCTTCGGGACCTCATTTTGTTTTTATGTAACTCTTTAAGTTAGTTTTGAGTCTTTTTGTAGTTAGTCACATGCTTAATTATGGTATGGTTTAGTGGGTAGTACAAGGACTATAAATCTCAAGTTTGCTTTGATAAGCAGGGTCCTTAAATCTACATGATTACACAATTTCCAAAAGCGGAAGTAGCACTAATCTTTCAACTTGTAAGGCTGGTGCCCATTTACAGCGCGAAAGTGGTATGCTGATGTCTATTGCTTTGTCAAAGATGTGAGAGTTTCTCTTTAGTAATATTGGGTTGTTTTACTGTTAAATTTGTGTTGGCGTACTTAAGCATTGACCCGAAGCTATGGCATTTATTTTAAAAATCAGAGATCTGCCTACCAGTGAAGCAACGATGTTAATGTCTTTTATACAGTCAATACTCAGATCTTTTTGTTTGATCATATGCTGAAAGAACTTAAAATTGTTTGATTAGTTGTTTTTGGGATCAATAATTTCGACTAATTTAATTAAGCACTTGATCAATGACTACGGTTTGCTGAATGCGCATTCCAGGAGCTCTGTAGTAATAATCATCTCATATACCATTTGTAAGAGGGGGTAGGAGAAGAGATTAGCAACAGATTAACTGTAGGATCGAGTGCTGAATTGCTGATAGATCTAGCAATATGTTTAGATACTCTAGACAGTAAATAGAATACTGAACTGCTGATAGATCTCGTAATGTCTAAGTACGGACGTACAGTAGATGAATGCTGAGTGCTAATGTTTAACGAGTGCACCCATGGTAAAAAGTTGTGTACTCTAAACCGTTTTAGTTGGCACAATTTAGGCAGAGTGATCACACTATTTGTCTAAAAAACAAAGTAAGTGCGACATTGATGAATCAATCCAAGCATCACCAGCTCTAAGAATTCTTNTCAGCTCTAAGAATTCTTATTGACAGCGGAAAATTGTGTACTGTAAATTTTGTAATAGACAATTGTGATTGACTGATTGCACCAGATTACCAAAAAAAAGCTTAATAGAAGTTCAGCAAAATTATTAATCTTCATAATAGAGTTATATTAAACTGATATACTTTTTAGTCTTAAGCTCCTCTAAACAACAGTCGGCCAGCAGCTCCACTGGACCTACTACGTATAACATGAGACTCAAAAAAAAAAAAAAAAANAAAAAAAAAAAAAAAAATGAACAGACAAATATCCCCAATCCAGTATCACAAAAAAAAATACCAATCATAGTCAACTTACTGTCTTCGTCTTCATCATCTTCGTAATCATCATAATCACTGTCACTGCCACTCTTCTTGAAATCACGCTCATCATCACTAGTTTCCGATTCACTATATACCTCAGCGTCGTCATCTAAATCTTCTTCATCATCATCATCATAATCAATGTCATCAATGTCCTCACAAAAGTCATTTTTCTCAGTAACATCATCATCATAATATCCATCATCATAATCAATGTCCTCACTGTCCTCACAAAAGTCATTTTTCTCAGTGCTGCTGTTGCTCTCAATTTTGGGAGAAAAGGATGTCCTGCCATTAAAACAAGGTACCATCACTTGCTCTTAGAATTAAATAAATGGCATGCATACTGAAACGTAAAAAAAGGGGAAAGCAACTGATATTCATATACTCATATCTACCCCTCGTTTTCCAGAGGCATATTGTTTATGGTGAGATGCTCGGAGTTCTACAAAGTATTAAGAAACAAAACTAATTAGATTATGGCTATGATCAATGCTGCCTATTTAATCATTCAAAACAACAAAAGTGAACCATCAGAGCAAAAAAAGAGAACCAGAATATCAGAATTCAAAAGTAAACATTACTTGTGTGTACTAAACATTACACAGCATACACCTAAGTCCTTGTGAGCCAACATACAATGCTGATTCACATAACAATGTCATCATACACTCATACAGCATACGCCAGAGGCATAAATTCAATAATATACAAGGGAAACAAAAACACGAGACAAGATGCTTTGAACCTGCTAATATGCTATTTATCTCCAACCAAGTTACTCAAGAAAAATTCCACAAACTAACTTCTAGTATTCCTGATGATTTTCACCGTAAGAATTCTGAGTTTGATAATCACCACACACAAGTACACAACTCGCATAGTCAATGTTAAGCATTTAAAGAAATATTAAAGTACATTTGAAAGAATGACAATGATGCAACTAAGAACAAATTACTAGCAAGAATAATGACACAAAGAGGGTCTTTGGGAACACAATTTTATACCTCAACATTACTTTCCTCCGNGAACTCATCAGACTGTCGCACCAAACATTTACCTGTCTCAGACACAGCAATCAAAGAGACGTTCCCAAAATTAGCAGAAAAAATCTTCTGCCAAGAACTCCAAGCATCCGGATTCTTCAGAATCCATACATCAGTGACATTGTTGTTTTTTAATTTGCCACGCAACGACAAGTACCCCTTCACCTGAAGCAATTTCAGTGAGCCGCAGTACTTGTTTTGCCAGTCTAACTTAGGAAATACTTTCATTTCATTGGTCACAACATTAAACCCCACAATATTATGGAACATCCATAATCCACGAGGCCAATACGTAGTATCGCCAACCAACACCGCCTGGTGTTGCAGCTTCTTTGCAACAAGCTCCTCCTTGGACTTTTCCCTTACTGTTTTCCATTTCCAACACCACAGCCTCATCCGAAGATATGCATAACTTCCGGAAACCCTCCTCCATTTTCCAATTCTCAACAAAAACACATATTAATTCGTCCCACTCCCAAAAGTAGCAACAATTACAAAATCATCAATCGACGACACATAACCAAAACCATACGCCTCTGAAACATGGACTCCTTAGAACTATTAATATCTACAGTCTCACCAGTATGCGGATTCCAAAGCGTAAAAAAACATAGCCTCTCATCTTCACAGTCATCCCGCTGAAATAAACACACAATACCATTGCAAAAGTCAACCATATTGTACCAGTCCACATCCCCAACACCACCCGATAACTCGACTAAGTCGTCGTTAACGTTGGTGGTGTCACTGTAAGGTAACAGACAGTAGGAATAATGATATGAATCAACGTATATATCTAAACAACTTCGACGGTTTGATGGATGCAGCTAAAAACAATGCAACATTACGGCAATTGGTGGCCTTTCGTGACATAAGGCAATTGGGTGCATCAAGTCAAGCATTATGTATGCATGGTCACATGCAATTAATTCCTCACCTTAAGATTTGAGTAATATTATTTATAGTGTTTAGCAGATGTGTTTTTGCTTATGGGTTTTTTGCCATAGCAGTTGCTAGGTTTTTTCATTTCAGGAATAGGTATTTTTATTTCTTGTTGAGTATTGGTCATCATAATCATCCTAAAATTCATGGAGAATGGTTTCTTGAAGATTTCTTGATTAAAAGATTGAATCTTGAAGCATTTCTTGAAGATTTGAAGAAGATCTTGAAAATGGTGCAAGAACAATGGCGAGTTCTTGGACAATTTTTAAGAGTCTTGAGCATTTTTAGAATTCCGTGATTTTTGAATGTAATTTTGATGATTATTTTGTTAATTAATTAATTAGTTGATAAGGACAGTCGTATACCTATTAAAAATAACCTATTATTCTAACTATGTTGACAGGGAAGTAGGGATCGTATTTATAGGGAAGCAAGCAATTCTACTAATTCTAAAAAGTCACTTTGCCGTAATGGGCCTTTGAATATTGGGATAAAAAAAAAAAAAAAAAAATGAACAGACAAATATCCCCAATCCAGTATCACAAAAAAAAATACCAATCATAGTCAACTTACTGTCTTCGTCTTCATCATCTTCGTAATCATCATAATCACTGTCACTGCCACTCTTCTTGAAATCACGCTCATCATCACTAGTTTCCGATTCACTATATACCTCAGCGTCGTCATCTAAATCTTCTTCATCATCATCATCATAATCAATGTCATCAATGTCCTCACAAAAGTCATTTTTCTCAGTAACATCATCATCATAATATCCATCATCATAATCAATGTCCTCACTGTCCTCACAAAAGTCATTTTTCTCAGTGCTGCTGTTGCTCTCAATTTTGGGAGAAAAGGATGTCCTGCCATTAAAACAAGGTACCATCACTTGCTCTTAGAATTGAATAAATGGCATGCATACTGAAACGTAAAAAAAGGGGAAAGCAACTGATATTCATATACTCATATCTACCCCTCGTTTTCCAGAGGCATATTGTTTATGGTGAGATGCTCGGAGTTCTGCAAAGTATTAAGAAACAAAACTAATTAGATTATGGCTATGATCAATGCTGCCTATTTAATCATTCAAAACAACAAAAGTGAACCATCAGAGCAAAAAAAGAGAACCAGAATATCAGAATTCAAAAGTAAACATTACTTGTGTGTACTAAACATTACACAGCATACACCTAAGTCCTTGTGAGCCAACATACAATGCTGATTCACATAACAATGTCATCATACACTCATACAGCATACGCCAGAGGCATAAATTCAATAATATACAAGGGAAACAAAAACACGAGACAAGATGCTTTGAACCTGCTAATATGCTATTTATCTCCAACCAAGTTACTCAAGAAAAATTCCACAAACTAACTTCTAGTATTCCTGATGATTTTCACCGTAAGAATTCTGAGTTTGATAATCACCACACACAAGTACACAACTCGCATAGTCAATGTTAAGCATTTAAAGAAATATTAAAGTACATTTGAAAGAATGACAATGATGCAACTAAGAACAAATTACTAGCAAGAATAATGACACAAAGAGGGTCTTTGGGAACACAATTTTATACCTCAACATTACTTTCCTCCGGCTCCTTCCCATCGCGACCTTCCTCCTCATTCTCACTGGTGTCAGTTGTTCCGAAAGGTTAAAAAATACTCTCAACATGATCCCATACCATCACCCTCCTAGCATAATCAATATGATCACCTTGAGCATAATCTAGAGCTTTCTTAGAAGGATCAACAAGCTTGAACTCATCAGACTGTCGCACCAAACATTTACCTGTCTCAGACACAGCAATCAAAGAGACGTTCCCAAAATTAGCAGAAAAAATCTTCTGCCAAGAACTCCAAGCATCAGGATTATTCATAATCCATACATCAGTGACATTGTTGTTTTTTAATTTGCCACGCAACGACAAGTACCCCTTCACCTGAAGCAATTTCAGTGAGCCGCAGTACTTGTTTTGCCAGTCTAACTTAGGAAATACTTTCATTTCATTGGTCACAACATTAAACCCCACAATATTATGGAACATCCATAATCCACGAGGCCAATACGTAGTATCGCCAACCAACACCGCCTGGTGTTGCAGCTTCTTTGCAACAAGCTCCTCCTTGGACTTTTCCCTTACTGTTTTCCATTTCCAACACCACAGCCTCATCCGAAGATATGCATAACTTCCGGAAACCCTCCTCCATTTTCCAATTCTCAACAAAAACACATATTAATTCGTCCCACTCCCAAAAGTAGCAACAATTACAAAATCATCAATCGACGACACATAACCAAAACCATACGCCTCTGAAACATGGACTCCTTAGAACTATTAATATCTACAGTCTCACCAGTATGCGGATTCCAAAGCGTAAAAAAACATAGCCTCTCATCTTCACAGTCATCCCGCTGAAATAAACACACAATACCATTGCAAGAGTCAACCATATTGTACCAGTCCACATCCCCAACACCACCCGATAACTCGACTAAGTCGTCGTTAACGTTGGTGGTGTCACTGTAAGGTAACAGACAGTAGGAATAATGATATGAATCAACGTATATATCTAAACAACTTCGACGGTTTGATGGATGCAGCTAAAAACAATGCAACATTACGGCAATTGGTGGCCTTTGGTGACATAAGGCAATTGGGTGCATCAAGTCAAGCATTATGTATGCATGGTCACATGCAATTAATTCCTCACCTTAAGATTTGAGTAATATTATTTATAGTGTTTAGCAGATGTGTTTTTGCTTATGGGTTTTTTGCCATAGCAGTTGCTAGGTTTTTTCATTTCAGGAATAGGTATTTTTATTTCTTGTTGAGTATTGGTCATCATAATCATCCTAAAATTCATGGAGAATGGTTTCTTGAAGATTTCTTGATTAAAAGATTGAATCTTGAAGCATTTCTTGAAGATTTGAAGAAGATCTTGAAAATGGTGCAAGAACAATGGCGAGTTCTTGGACAATTTTTAAGAGTCTTGAGCATTTTTAGAATTCCGTGATTTTTGAATGTAATTTTGATGATTATTTTGTTAATTAATTAATTAGTTGATAAGGACAGTCGTATACCTATTAAAAATAACCTATTATTCTAACTATGTTGACAGGGAAGTAGGGATCGTATTTATAGGGAAGCAAGCAATTCTACTAATTCTAAAAAGTCACTTTGCCGTAATGGGCCTTTGAATATTGGGATATGACTAAAAAGTTAACTAAAACTAGGAATGAATCAATTAAGGGAATAAATTTATTAACTAAGCCTAGGACATCGGTTCACCATAGATTAACAAATGAATTGCACATAATTGATTAGCAGATTATTAATTTCCTTGAATTAAGGTTCACTAATTCTCTTGAATCTAGTCTCCTTCAAAACTCCTCTAATGGCTCTCACTCATTTAGACTTGTTTTGCTATTGTCCCTATGATCTAATTGTGATAATCTTACCTCGCGGTATCGATTACAACAATATCAAACTAACAATTAAACTTGACCAGTATTTAACTGAAAGCAGTAAAAGTTGACAACAGAAAATCAAGAACATTAATAGCTAAACTAAAAATTATGAGCAAAACATCAAAATAAATCCATAGATCCCTTAGTCCTAGAAAGGAAACTACTCACTCATAATTGAAAATACAAAAACTAAATCAATAACAGAAATCAAAACTCTAAACATGGATAAGTTATGCAACTTATCTTGAGTTTGTTATGCAACTTGGATAAGTAAGCATAGGTGGCGATTTTTATCTTGATTTTCACGTGTGTCTTTATTGTTTTGAGTCTTAGGAGGTTGTTAGGATTTAGTACTTGGTTATTCTTTAAATAGCCTTGAGATTTCTTTGTAGCAACATAGATTGTTTGAGTAATAAAAATCAACTTGATTGTTGTGCGTTTTTTCCTTATTGTTTTCGTTCAAAAACAATATACTTTATTTTGTTAATTGGTGCATTAGCTTTAGATTCACGTGAGAACAAAGGAGAGTTTGAGGGCGCTTTGGCTTTAATCAAACACTATTTGTTCGAAATTTCCCTAGTTAAAACTCTTGGTGGTTTCTTTATAGGGTGAAAACTAGACTACATTGTTGTGAGTGGAGATTCCTATCATTATTCACATCAAATAACATTTGTTTTCGCCGTAGAAGTTAGAATTAGTAGGAAAAATAAGAAAATGTCGCTGGTTTACATAAGGTGAAGAGAAACTTAAGTGTAGTTTTGCGAAATGGAGGCTAGAAATTGTGGAATTCCACTTCTTGCAAACTACTTTTTTTTAAATTGTTTTGATTCCTATCAATTATACATACCTTTTGCTACGTTCTACAAAAGAGGACTCTGCATGTGAAGTTCCTCAGACCATGATCAGTTTTTTCAATGACATTCAATGAAACTATGCTGTCTATGATTTCAGATCCTAAGGGCTCTTTGTGTGAGCATAAAGCATTACCTTTTCCTACATTTTGCAAAAGAGGACTTTGCATGTGAACCTCATAAGAAGTCACCCGAGTGTTTCCCCTCTTACATTGACTTAGGAATTTGGAGCATTATCGGTCTATATATACCTTTTTCTACATTCTACAAAAGAGGACTTGGCACTTGAAGTTCCTACTTTGTACTTTCTATGGAGCCGCCTAACTTTTCTCCTCTACCCTCTGATATTCCACTACGGAATTCAAAAATTATTTAAAATTGATCTCTACAATGGCGTGTGCTGATGGTCAGAGATAGTCACTCTAGTCGCTCTAGATAGTCACTTCAATTGCTTTATCAGGTTGCATGTTGGCTAATACTGTGACATTGCTGTTTGACCATCTTCCAGGGGTATATGTTATGATGTCTGGGCTGGACTTGGAGAGACTTGTTTTGTCTGCTGGCCCTCTTGGAATTATGCAGGCTTCACTTGATGCTGTTCTTCCTTATGTTCGGCAGAGAGAACAGTTTGGGCGTCCAATTGGTGAATTTCAATTCATACAGGTCTATAGTTAGCAAGCTTAAATTTTCAGTTTCGTTTAGTAACTGTAAAACTTCCAGCTCCAAGGTCTTGATTCTTGAGTAACATGGTTGGGTTGCTGATGCAGGGGAAGGTTGCTGACATGTATACTTCCCTGCAGTCGTCAAGGTAAAATTTTAGACAAATTGATTTTTCCATTTGCTTGAGCAGCAGGAAATGGGAATAAAAAAAGCAATTTTTCCTTTTACAGGTCATATGTATACTCAGTTGCAAGAGACTGTGATGGGGTAATTGTTGAGCCGAAGGTGTGTTGATTAATCTAGCTTCTCTAAGTATTTTTGACTCATTTACCTTGCAGATCGCCAGTTCCTAATTCTGTTTTCATTTTTTGTTAACCACTGCTCAAATTGATGGCTTATAATGATAATCTGTTTTGATGTCACGAATGATTGTCTTTCTGTTGCCCTCTCTTAAGTGGGGGTTGTTAACTTCCATAATCAGGTTTTTCAGCTCTTAATAACGTTCAAGAAAATTGTCTACGTAGTATGATAAATTGGTGGAAGAATCAACCTTGAAAGATGGTTAATTAGAATTAGAGATTTACATTCAAGGACTTAACTTTGAATATATTCAACATGTCTAAAGTTCATGACCTTCTTTCAGGTTCCAGTAGAGCTTTACACTGATGTCTAACTGTGTCTAATTTATGTAACTGAGTGCAAGTAACTTACCTCTTCTTTGATAGTACGAATTTACAGCTTTCTGGTGTGACTGCGTTAATGGGATAGGAATTGGATTAGAGTACATAATCTAAGCCATTAGTTCAGCCTTAAAAGCTACAGAGATATGCCATGAAATAATAATAAACTGCATTCACTGTCTATTGTCTTCTTCTCCATGTTGTAGCATCTGTTTTTAACTGTCAATTTGTTTTTATAAACCTGCCTGTGTTGCTATTCTAATCGGCTTTGGCAGCAATTTCAATTTCTTTTTCCTCTGTAATATGTTTCATTCATTTCAACGGCCCTGTTTTCTTCCCCTGTAGGACTGTGCTGGAGTTATACTTTGTGCTGCCGAAAGAGCTACGCAAGTTGCATTACAGGTAAGCAACTTTCATTTGTGTGTTGGTACCTCACACACTTGGGAGTCTTCTTCATTGTTTACGTATGCGACTTATTGCATCTCTTTCTCTACTGTGTCAGTGTACTCTTGCCAAAAATAGAAAAAGGAAAACTGGTTAGAGAAAATGGTCACAGAAAAATAGGAAAAACTGGGGGACAATTACCCAAATACAGAAGCTAAACTTGCACTCAATCTGAATTTTGATATCTTGAACAAAATTATTAGGCTTGAAAGACACATGTAACATTTGAACTGCAAAAGAAATGGCCAACCAATATTTATTGAGTGCTAATTAGTTAGACCAAAGAATATAAACTTCAAATTAAGGTTTGGTTGGGTAGAATTTTCCGTCATACTTTCTGCATGAATTAGGATTTGGGACCGCTACTTTTTTAGGAAACTTTACTAGCAAACCCCCTCTGTGATTAGTGGTTTTATCAACAATACTGAAAAAAACCCAGCAGTGGTAACCCTTGACAACTGGACAGATTAAAAAGGAGGAATGGCCTATTTAATGACAGCAAAAACCCTTTGCATGCATCTTAGTCCTGATACCTCAGTTTAGCCATATTAGTGGACACTAGACGGGGTTAATAGGAATTAGAGAAGTCGGTACCATATTAGTAGAATTATGCAGTTGAGTACTACCTAAGAAGGGAAAGAGGGAGGGAGAATGAACATATGATCAAAAAACAATTTCATGAAAGGTTCTCATGTCAGTTTGTAGCAGTACACTACTACACTTCATTGAAATTGCCTCATCCTGTCTTAGTGCCTAGAGTCCTCGACACTCTTTTTAAACATTTACCCAATCCATGGTCACAGAACATTGCTAGGGTGGGACTGAGCCATGGCAATATGAATGATCTTAAAGATCTTTTGGTGCGGAAATTTAATTTCGATTATCAAAAGTCTTATCACCATGTGATATGAATGATCTTAAAGAGCCCATAGTGGTATAAATGGTCTTAAGGATTTGGATTTGCTTGAGTTGTTTAAAGAAAATGGTCACCAACAACCACAAGAAACACAAATAATTTGAAAGATAAAGGACATAACCACCACTTTCTGAAAAATTAATACAGATTTGAACAAAACCTCAACTTAATTCATTCAACTTGATTCTGTGCCTGAGTGCCTCTTTATGAAATTTTAAAGCATGCTTCTTCCTAAAAGCCTATAGAATACTAATCAATTAAGGCTTCTGATTTTCTTGAACCAAATGCAACTGTCCAAGTGGAGAAAATCATACTAAGACTAATCATGGCGTCAACTAACAACTATCCAAGAAGCTTCAAGAAGACCCTAGAACCTTCAACATGTAAATGCTGTCCATACTAGCATAAGTCAGTTTTACTTGTAAAATCAATCAATTACCCCAGCAATTTTCGTCCTCTTTGTTTCAGTGTCACATGGCCTTCCCCAAAGCTCTAACGCCATAAGAATTAGTCATTACTCACTGCCCTTCATTTTAATTCTGTAATGCAACTTAACAACATTATCTTAAAGGGATTGCTCATCTGTGGGCCTCCAACAAAGTTTATGACGCTTCAGAGAGGATCTGTAGCATTCAGTGGCACCTTTCGTCATTCACAAACAAACATTAATTTCTTGTCCAACAATGGATGAGGGAAAGCGACTTTACACACAATCCATAAATGTGAATTTTATTGATTAATAACATGTGGCTTCTTGTAACCACATAATGTACTACATATTTAGGAAGGTTCAAAACATTGTCATTTTCTAAAATAATCATTGTTTATTGTTACTGTTTCTAAGATGCCCTTATTTAGAGTGGTCGATGTATAATTTCGCAATAGACCAATTATTAATTTGACAACATTTTTTATGGATATAGTAAGAATTTCTAGAAATAACTTAAAGCACGATTTCCATCATGTACTATTTTTGATCTGGAATAATGTTGGTTCTCATTTTCATTACTTCCAACACTTTAACCATTGTGTTTTTTCAAGATTTAAGATATATTTAATAAGACTCAGGGAAGGACCGAAGGTTATGCATAAGTCTGTCATTGCTTTTGATATGAATATACGGATTTTGATTAATTTCACTGTCATTTGCTATGTAAAGAGAAATGGTCATAAAGCACAGTTACGATCAAGAGGGAAAAGTTTGCTGGTGCAAAACATTGCCAACGCTTTTACAATAGTTTTTTATGAAACTTTTCATAATGCATGAAAACATTGACATTTTCTCAATTTATCACTTATTGATAGGAAAATCGCTTGATCTTTCTAACTTGATACCTTGATTGCAATTGAATATGTTAATTCTATTTGTCAGGCTATACAATGTCTCGGAGGTAATGGCTACGTGAATGAGTATCCAACGGGGCGTCTTCTTCGGGATGCCAAATTATATGAGATAGGGGCAGGAACTAGTGAGATAAGGAGAATGATCATCGGCCGTGAGCTGTTCAAAGAGCAATGACCACATTGAAATGGTTTCCGAGTGATTTAAGAAATAACAATGAGACATTAACAGTTCCCGCAAGGGAATCTGTAAGCATTCGATTATGCTGTAGTCCTCAATCCAATTGTTTCTGCTGATCATTACTAAAATTACCCTACTGTACATATTCTACAAACAGTGTAAAGCAACAAATAAGTTCAAATAATCAACAGTTTTCAACAACCAAAATGCTCAACTAATTCTGATGCAACGTTTGTGNGATGCAAGGTTTGTGGCAAGTTTCATATAGATTCAACACGTGATGATTTGGTAGCAATTAAATGTGTCCTTTGTCTGTCATTGTTTTTGTTCTGATATTTCATGTTCCATTGTTCACTGTCTTCTTTGAGGCGGTAGCAAAACCTTGTCTAGTTTTCTTATTGCAAGAATGCTAGTTAACCACAACCAATATCCGATGGATTTGTAGCAATTATAACTTAGTTGTATGTGTCGAATCAAGTTTAAGGATTATGTCTCGCAAACACTATTCCCAAACAAGTTTTTCAACATTTTGGCCCTTCATTAACTTTTCAATACCCTACGCCTTGCAACTCCAACTAGTACTAAGACACTTGAGGAAACTTCAAAATATTACAATTTACAAGTTAGGACTTAAACTTAGAAAAAAAAAAAAAGGTTACTAAGACGTAATGCAAACTAGTTAAATATATGATTTCTATTACTCCTATTTTGGAACAGATATTTGAGATAAGCAATAACATAACTCTGTTTTTACCAGTACATTCAGAGTTTACATACAACATAAGGTGCTACAGTTTAGTACGCAAGTAATACAGCACAAAACAAACAATACAATAATACATCAAAGACCTAGTCTTGGAATTCACAGATACACATCCATGTTTGATTTCAGATAGTACATTACTCACACAGGGTTAGGACTAAAGGCCATCACCCCTATTCAGAAAGCAACTGCAAATTTAAAAGGCAATTTTCCGATTCAGATAACTGGAACTGAACTAATTTATTCACCAATCGAAAGGTGTGTAGATTAACAGGATTTCAAATCCTTGTCACATTAGGAGATTAATCAAGCTGACCCACAGATGACGACTTGGATGCATCCAGCACGCTAGGTGCTTCCTCGAGACAGCTTAGGCTATCATCAGCTACAATGCCAATTGTCATTTTCTCTACTTCTTCTCGTGTATGTATGTGGATCTTTGATGCCACTTCACAAAACTCACTGCACACAAAGTTGAAATTAGTGATTATTGTGTACTGATTCAAGCTCGGTTCTATTCAACTTATTTTTAATTCAATTTGGTTGGTTAACCAACTGATGAGTTTGTAGTTTATATTATTATCAGTTCAACCCAACAGAACACGGCCTTAATGTCGAAAGGGAATTCAACTACAACTTCACATCAATAGACTAAACTTTGTGGACAGGCCTAAACAAACTCTCCCTATACCAATTAAGTTGCCACCAATGTTTTTGGCAGAACGAAAGTGAATAATAGAGCTATACAGTGGGTGAGTAGGTGTGAGATACAACTTTAGAGATAAAATAAAATGAAAAAAGACAGTAAAAGTGAGACATTTAATCAAAGAATTATTAAAAAAAAAAAAGAGTTTGTTGAAACTAATTTTAAATGGGAAAGTTCATCAAAACTATACTCCTAATAGAATTATACTTGTATATAAAGAAAGAAGGCAGTATATGATTGAAGAAACATACTTCCATGGGTCATCTCCCACGACCATTAAATCATTCTCCTTGTCGGTGTACAGTATCCTCCATCCCTTTGCAGGATTTTGTAAAAGTCCTTCCATGCCAAACAGATGATCAAGTTCATTTATTCGTTCTACATAGCTCTTCAATTTGGAGAGATCAACGGCTCTTCCAACCAAGCTACCTTGCTTATCAACCTTCCAATTAACATATTTAAGTGAACACAGGAACAAAAAATCTCGAAACAGCTAAATAAAATTAATGTGGCAGCGTGGCACAAAAGACTCACCTTTGTGCAACTCCTCCGACTGCAAATGTCAGAGTTTGTCCCTGAAGTTTCCTGTTCCAATGTAAACCTAAATAATTTGCAATTTAAGCTAGACCCACTATCGGGAACATTTTTCTGGTCTTTAAAACTGGTATTAAGCACATGAGCATTGTTTGTTGGGTTGTACTCGGTTTCGACATTTGTCTTTGAGACTTTCTTCCCGAAGACATTGCTCTGGAAAGAAGATGCGTTGAGCCCTGAATTCTCTTTCACAATAGTAGTTTTGCATGGAACGGAGATAGAATCCTGGTTGGAATTGTAAACATCAAATGGAAGATACATGTTTCTGGCTCCTTCTGAGGCTAAAGGAAAGAAACTTGGTTTGGGTCCTTCATACAAATTGTAATAAGTAGTATCTAAACTAGGTTTATCCAAAGTACCAGAGTTGAAGTTCATTTTGCCCGTCAATGATCTTAACGGGCAGATTTCTTGACCTTGCAAGACCTTTGGAAATCGGTTTGATTCCAAAATTCCTAGGTATGTCATCGGTGGAGCCAGCGATCTAACCTCACTCACTCCATTCATTCTTGGTATCCTAATAGGCAAGCGACCTTGCTGGCCAGCTGATCCTAGTATAGTATTATCCAGCATGCTGCTTACCTTAACACATCCATAGAGAGGTGAAACAAAAGTAACATTTTCTTGACCTTGCAAGACCTTAGAGGATCTGACAGACTCCTCAAAGTCCAAGACTCCAACCCTTCAGCTGCCACGAAAAAAACCAAAAATATATAGGTAACCACAGAATTTACAAAATTCCAATATAGTGATATACTATTAAGAGCAGATTGTAGAATTCAGTACAATCAACAGGATTGGACAGACTGGTTGGCAAACCAGTTCTAAGTTTTTTTATCCTTGGAGAAGACTGGATGTTCAATGGAGGGAGAGAAACTAAAGGATCAATTTCCCAGGGTGAAACTCGTTCTTGCTGGTCACGGACAATGCCGTCATCCTACCTTACCTGCGAGATTGAGCAAAATTTAGTCCAACAGCGTTAAATTCCCAAGGAAGAATGGAATGTGTGATGCTACTTATCAAAGTCACTTCATAAGATCAGGAGAATAATTAGCATCTGGATAAGGTTCAAGGATAGTTTAAAACGGAAGGAGCGAAAAAAGATTAAAATGAACACCACC
Source organism: Suaeda aralocaspica (assembly GCA_016808085.1). Taxonomy (NCBI): domain Eukaryota; kingdom Viridiplantae; phylum Streptophyta; class Magnoliopsida; order Caryophyllales; family Amaranthaceae; genus Suaeda; species Suaeda aralocaspica. The sequence continues at coordinate 933,536 of PYUH01000148.1, forward strand.
AAAGGTTACAATAATTCGAGCAAATTGAAGTTTATGGCTTGGAGTTTCAAGTCAACAGAATGGCCCTTTTATGTATTATTATCTTGAATTGCGTGTATATGTCGATATACGTAAGTAGTATCATACTCACCATCAAGCATCTCCATTTTGAATTCGGCCATTTATAGGGATCGATGTCATTAACACCAATAACAACACCATTGCAACTGGAAGACCAGATAAAATTGTAGCTGTCAGTTATTCAGGAATAGAGATTTGCATTTAAGAACACAACTTTGAACAATATTTATCATGACTGAAGTTCATGCACCTTCTTTCAGGTGAGTCATCAACTTCAAATCTCATCTTGAATCTTGTTCCAGCTGATATTGGACTTGAAATGCTTTGAACATATTGTCGGTATGGTAGAATAAATTCTGGATGGCTTGCCCTGGATTCCAGTATCAAATAAAATATAGTGACAACCAAAATCATCAAATGCAATGACCAAACCATTTTTCAAAGCAATACCACTTTCTGAAATATTAAAGACAGCATCTAAAATTTATTAAATAATGTATCATGAAAAACTTTTTTTTAAAATAAAAAGAGGGGAACGTTTTGGATTACATGGCAAAGTAGCATCAAAACTGAGCAGCTTGGCAATACTCTCAAGCTAATTTCTTGATAGTAGTCATAGTAAATCAAAAAACATAGCAATAAAGCATATGCTATAGTATTATGATACATAACACCACATTCTAAGAATACAACACCGGTTACAAAAAAATTGGGAACCCTCCTCTCCAATTGCCAGATAACCATTTTTGTTTCCTATTTTGTAATAAATTTATCCAACTAAGGTGATGGGTGATGAGATACCAATTTTTAAACCTTCCTCTATCGAAAATAGAATCGTGTTTCTTACTTAAATTAGACGACTCTAATTGAATCCTAATAACAACTCCTTACACTATATTAAGGAATCAATTTGCATGCCACACTACAAGCCCCATTAAAATGTCATCGGGATGAATATTATCTTCATATATGATCATATTTTGGCCTTAATTTTCATCAGAAACCTAGAAAAAGGTTCAACAGCTAACATATTAGACAAGGATAGCCAACCACATCAAGTCATCAACTCGCTAATAATGTCTGCAAATACTTGATGGTTTACCTTCAACAACGACAAGCATTCAGTATGCATTCTACCAATTCATATTTTTACCTTCTTCCAGAAATTCAGATGATAGAAAAATCAGAGACCATGCTCTATCAAACATAAATCTGAACTGACCAACTCATAGTATAAATTAAAAACTGAGATTTTATAAAGCAATAACATTAGTATCACATGACAGTAATATGGATGAAAAGAAATGCATCAAAAGAAATGTTCAGAAGGCATATATAGTGGTCAGAACGGGTTTGCTAACAACAGATATCAAGGAGAAAATAACTTATTGAGGGTATCCGTGTATAAGAAATAGCCTACATTGAACACAATCATAACACATTCAAGATTACCTGAACTTCGTACCTTGGGCTGTAGAAAACATGAAACATGGTCTTAGTAGACACTGCATTAACCACTGTAGAAAGAACGTTTGGATACATGCTCTGCTTGCCAATTACGGAATCAGGATGACCACTTTTAGGCCGAACAGCTCTTCTTAAGCCCAGTCTCAGCTCTCCATCTTCACCCCTGTGAAAACGAATCATTACTCTTTAAAGCCCCGGATAACAACAGCCCAAATCGGCAATGCAACTCACAGCATGGCAATCTCTGCTATCATGTACCCAAAAAAGGTATTATTCATATTCAAGCAAACGGACATGACTGACACGTCAAAGCTAAAACTATTGAACAATAGCTCTAAATTTGCGATCATAATTAGTACCTAAATGCCTTTGTCAGACAAATTAAAATTTCATCCCTAGTCTTAGTACACATTAAAAAAAAAGAAAAAAAAAGCAAGAAGAACCACCAAGGGCTAATACCTTAAGAAAAGCACAGCATCTCCTGAATGGAGATGCTTCTAGCTCACAAAAATGCTCCATCCTGTTGTCAATAGATGTCGTCTAGGCTGACCTGAGAAAGCAAAATCAGATTGTTCGATTTCCATCATAGATGGCTAGGGTCCTACATAATCTACTCGTAACAGTGTTTCAAGATACCACGATAAATATGTCGAAATTTCCACTCCACTCCATGCAAATCCTTAGCAACCAGTTCTTGGGAGGGACGCTGCAGTTTATAATCCTACACCACAAAAATAATACTTTTACAGGGTTGAATTTTTATGAAAAACAAAGCATATATCAACTGACTAGAAAAAAAATTAACAATATCCGCCGTAATTGCTTCCAGCTTTAAGAAAACAAGTCCTTACCAAAGGAGGAAAACAGTCTTCAGCAGCACGGCGTGGCACTGAAAATCCACCATGAATGCTAGTATCAGAAGCTGTTAGAGTCTTACAGAACATATGAGGCGTTGATTTTGGGAGCACTTCCGTCACATCTTCTTCCCCTCCTAGCCCCTCTACTCCTTTATTTCCCACATTAGTCCTACTCAACTAAATCACAGTGAATAATAAACCCCACATAAGCAGCCATTCCACCAATTATTTGCATAATTCAGATAAACCATGAAATCAACATGACATCAATGATGCAAATCACTAGGACTGATGCAGTACAACCAATAAACTTAAGCTCTACTTTTCTTGGCACCCAACAAATAATAAATCCTACTACTACCTCCGCTTCAAACTATTTGCAACGATTAGTAGTAGTAGTAAAATTGTACAAACAAAATATAAAATTAACTTATTTTAAAGAAGAAAGTTAGATATTATATAGTATATACCTCCGGCAAAGGGAACAAAGTCAGCTGAGTGTATACCTCATCATTCTCCTTATTAGCCTGTTGATAAGTTCATTTAAACAACTATCACATATCTATTATCAAATTCAATTACACATTAACAAAATCATAACTAACTAAAACATACATAATTAAGTATTTTTTTTATTAAAAAAAAAAGTTTAAGAACTTACAAGAAGTTGGATATTAGCAACCCTACAAAAGATTTGGGGAGGCAAATCATATGTAGGGAGGTCCATGGAAGGACATGATGAACAAGATGCAATAGCTTGTTCCAAATGACCTTGAGGAAAATACACAACCACATTTCTTTTTCTAGGTAATGAAGTAAGTGGGCCAGCACAAGCATGCCAAAGCTCCATGTAAGAAGAAGTAACATCACAAGGTGAAGAATTTGAAGAACATGAAGAAGAAGAAGATGAAGAACAACAACAATAATAACCATGATTATTATCATTATCATTATCATTTCCTATTTTTTCACAATGTCCATTGCAAAATGCAACTTTATCATAATTATTAATATCCCCTTTAATTACTTCATGATTCAAATCAATTTTCATGAACTAAATAAATATGAAACTAAGCTACACAAACATAAATATTAATCAAGCTCAAAATAGATTAAATATAGCGTTAAAAGTGCAAATAAATAACATAGTAAATGTAAATCTAAAACCCCATTAAAAAAAGTGTCACATGATTAAATTATATTAAATTGCTGAACAAGAAATCATGTGGGGTTTTTTTTTTTTTTGAACTTTTAAGAGATACCCAGAAAGTGAACACCTATAAATGACATAAAATTGTGACATATGAAGTCAAATCATGGGGAAAAAAATAAAAAAAATAAATTTAGTGGGAATTTAGCTAAAAGAAGAGTAAAGAAAAAAGGGGGAATCAAATGGTAACCAGAACTTCAAAGTATGATTCTTTGACACCCATATTGCAGTACTGAGAATAGGAAGCAGCAAAAAACAGTGACAAACAGCAGAAGTTGAGACAGAAGGATATAGACAAATGCAAATAAAGAAGGAAAAAAAAGGCAATGAAAAGAAAGGGGCAATGTGTGTAACTTTGAATATTAACTAGCTAATTCCCAAGTCATGGTCGACTTTTAAATAAAGCAACTATGATTAATTAATTTGTGGCGTATGTAGTACTCAATAATCTCGTAAATTTAAGATTATATTTTAAAAGAGCTTAATGATAATTAAAAAAAGATTTTGGTCGGGTTAATAAATGAAAATAAGTAATAGTGGTTTTCGCTTTAATATTAAATCGAGTGAATGGTTAATTAACACAAAGGAAAAAGATGGATGAAATTAATGAGAGATAAGTTGTGTTGGGTGGGGGGGACAAAACTAAGACAGTAGCATCATACCACAACTCAATACTCCCCCCACCATCCTTTGCCTTTGCTTTGGCTTTATCTTTTCTTCTTTTATTTTTCTTTCTTGCTCTTGTAATTATCATTTGCTACAGTTTTAGACTGAAATGAAAGAGAAAACAGTGTGAGACTTAAAGGGCCTTCTGGTGCGTTTTTTTTTTTTTTTTTTTCAGCAACAAAAAAGTCTTCTTAACTTCACATTGTATGAGAAATTTGGAAAAATGTCTACTTTATACGGTGTACTTTGGAATATTTTAGAAAAAATACACGAGGATGAAATTTGACTGATCATAAAATTTTAAATTAGGGTTTATGAAATTATGAAATTCATGATTTTGTGATTTTTAATGATTTAAACTTCAATATTATGATCATGAATTGTTGTTGAGTGAATTTATGATGATTTTATGAAGTTTAGATTGGTGTTAAAGAGTTTTAAAGTTAGTTTATATTGTTGTCCAAATTTTATAATCATGAAAATCGATGGTATAAATATTATGAACATGATTTATCTTATGAAAAATTATTCTAAAGCATAGATTTGATTCATGATAATAGTAGATTGTAAAAGAGTTTTATGATGGATTTATGATGTTTAGATGAGTTTTTAAGGAGGGTTTTGAATGAATAAATAAAGTTGTAAATTTTTATTAACACATGTTTATGCCTAATAAAAATAGTAGCATGTGATTTAAGCTAATGATTATGGTTCTTTTAGGCTTAAATTTTGCTAATTCTTCAGCTTTTTGGCTTGAATTTGCAAATTCGTTAGTTAGTAAGTTTTGAATTTGCGAGTTTTTCTAATGTTATTCTCATTTGTTTGTTTGGAATTTTTCAGTTTTTAGGTTTGAATTTACCATTTTTCCCTGGTGACTTACGGCGAACAGGTTTGGACATGCCTAGTTTATCAATTTTTCCTTTAAATTCTCAAATCAATTTTTTTAGTTGTTCAATTGCTTGTTTGTGTTGTATTTTTACGAAATTTGAGACTGAAAACATTGACATGTTTTAGGACATGCCTAGTTTATCAAAAGGTTCTCAAAAGTTGGATGTTTCTATTGGATATCTTTTCATATGTATGTTTTAGTTTGACTGTGGCATGTGGGATAGTAGATAATTAAGGATGATTATTAATGCGCTATCGAGTCTGCTAATTCATGTGCTTGCTTTGAAGAAGTTAGCTTGGTGATGTTGCTTTTGTGTTGCTATGTCTTTATTCAAACTGTTGTGTTTTGAGCTTGCACAAGCATTGTAAGATCCTGGAATTTCCTAACTTCCTTCTCTAGATTTTTCGGAAATATTATAATATAAATAAAGAATAACAATTATCAAAACTCCTAAACAACTAGGAAAAACCAAAGTATTACCACCACCGTGATAACGGCTAAGGCTTTTATCAAAGTACTACAGCAGAAGTCTTTAAAACCAAAACCAAATTAAAACTTAAAATAAACCCAAAACAAACCAAATATAAAATCTAAAAGAAAACCAACTCAATCCTTTATTACACATCAGAACCATCTTAATGGCCCTTCAAAACCAAATAAACTTTAAACTTCAAATCAAAAGTCAACATCAAATAATAAATAACTAACAAGTCAATAAAGCATTAAACTAAGAAAACTACGATGCAAGCAATCTCACTCCAGCCCAGCATGATTGACTTATGCCCACTTGTACCTGTAGCTTTCTCTTATTCTAGACAATTATCGCCAACAAGTAGGTCATTGTAGGGTGATGTGTCGAATATTTATGTTATTTTTCTACCCAATTTCTTAATGATTTATGTAATCCCTTGAGACTTTATATTATAATTATAAATGATTATAATATATAGTTTTATGAAGTTTAAAATAAAATATTTTTACAAGGTTTTATTCAAGAATTAATAAAATTTCTAAAAGAGGTTTTAAGTATTTAATTTAATTTCTAAAAATAGTGAAAATAGCTTTGGGTTTTTATTAAAGGGATTTTCGGAACAATTAGGCCCATATTACCCTAATTTTCGAGTAGGGCTTTAGCCTAAATGATTTTATGGTCAAAATTATCTTATAAAATAATTATTTTAATTATCTAAATATTTTATGTCATCAAAATAAAATAATTTTCAGAATTTTAAAATTAGATTAAAATTTCCAAAATATGTCATGAACACCTAATCTTTATCTTTGATCAAAACCTATCTTGTTTAGAAATTAGATTGCAAATTCGATCTCCCTTTTCTCTCTTCCTTGGCCGGCCTCCCTAGGGTCCTTAGTGACCTATAAATACCCCAATACTTCATCATAAACTCACTTGCAAGTCTCTCACAAAATCAGAAAATTTCTCTCTCTTTCTTTCTCTCTTCCTTCGTTTTTCACGAGTGCGGTGTGGAAATTTGGTCGTAAAACCGGAAATTTGGTTTGTGATCTTCTTTTAGGCAGTAAAAGGTTTTGGAAATTTGTTTTCGAACTTTTATTAGTATTAGTATTTATTTCTTAATTTATTTCTATTTTTATCACTTAAATCAATTAACCTAATTTCCTAATTTGACTTTCTAAAAAATGGAAACTTTTAAAAATGCTTTCAAAGGTCACTTACTATTAATATGAGGTTACTTAAAGTGAAAAGAGTCTTAATCAAGTGTTGGTTAAGTGTTTACGAGTTTCTATGTTGCTTAATTGTGTTTCCGGAGTCTTACGGTGTATGTTTGACTTTACGATTATGTTTTAAATTCTGGACAGCAGCTTTATAATGTTATAATAAGAAGTTTAAGAGTCTTAAATGACATATTTATGTATCTTAGAGGTTGTCCATGAGTTATGTTTCTTTTGTGCATGTTTTGAGCAAGTTTTGACCAGAAGAGTCATATTTACAAGTTAAGTCAAAGTCAAAGAGTTTTATATGTCAAGTTTAAAGTAAAGTTAAGTGAGCAATTATAAGCAAGTTATTTATTAAATGAACGTGAGTCCTCATTCAAGGCAAATGAGGTTACCATACGGGGGAGGTATGTATGTCGTAACGCTGTACTTCCATAGTGGAGTGTGACGATGCTTCACTGTTTTAGTTAAGGAATTCCATTAGAGTTAAGTTCTGGACATGGGGTGGATGGAGACCATGTACTGTTGTTCGAAAGGCGGTACAACTTTAAGTTAGAATTCGGACTGTATGGGAGCACTAACCTACTTGTTGGTGACCGTCTTTCCAAAGAGCCCGTTCACGTATCCTAATAAGCAAGCAAGTATTAAAGCAAGTTCTAAAGCAAGCAAGTTATAAAGCAAGTTAAAGAGCTTTACGAGCTAATGAGCAAGTCTATGAGTCATGAGTCTTAAAATTGAGTAAGAGTCTTGTTATGTGTGTCTTATGTGCTATGTGCTTAGAGTGTGTCTTCGTGTTATTATGCTTTTGCTATGTTGTGCATACTCAGCAGTTTGCTGACACATATACTTTCATGTTTTTCTTGTTTAGTTTGCTTGTTAAGCAGAATAAGTGCACGTTGTTGAGCATATGCATGGGTTGAAGGGATTTCGTGAAGAGTGAACTTTGTTTTAGTAGTTTGGTTTTGAACTTTAGACTTTCTAAGTTGGTTTTGAATAAGGGTCTTAACGGTTCCAAGCTGTAAGAGTTGACTTAATACTTTGACTAGTAATTTAGAGACTTCCGTTGTGAGTTTGCTTTAACTTTTATAAAATGGTTTTAGTGATGTGTTTGTTTTACCTTAGCCTTAGCGTTGCAACTAGTTTTCACAATTAGTTGTGGCGTGGTGGTAGCATGCTCAAGTTCCTCATGTTTATAGGTTTTAGGTAAGGTAGAAAGTGAGGAATTTGGGGGTGTTACAGAGTGGTAGCCAGAGCTACGGGTTTTTCCAAAAATGTCTTAAAAAAATGGTTTTGAAAATGTGTTTGCAAGCACGGAAGTTAAAGGATTAGGATTCAAAATTGAAGTGTGAGAATTGGGTAGACTTAGGAAGGGCATTTTGCCTGTGTTTTGCATTTGTGCATGTTTCTAAGTCTTGTTGCATGCTAAGTGTTTTTAGTTGCTTGTTTTTGTTGTTGGGTTGCTTGTATTGGCCTTTTGGGATTCACGGTTGTTCCAACTTGCAGATGTTGACACCTTCGGAGTCTAGTTTTCATAGGAGAGCATATGATGATGCTAAGAGTTATTGTGATCGAATAGAGAATTAGAGCAAATTTCTGTATAATATGGGGATCCCAGGATCGGGTTTGCAAGGTTATGTAGTGTGGCTATTCATGAGATTTGGAAAGAAGGAAAAGCTAAGTCCGAAGTATATTGGACCATATGGGATTTTGGAAAAGGTTGGGAAAGTGGCATACCGCTTAGCTTTGCCCACGGTGTTGTGCCGAGTGCATAATGTTTTCCATATTTCTCAATTGAAGAGGTACATCCCGGACAAGAGCCATGTTCTTCAACCTGAAACTACAGAGCTAGATAAGTCTCTAACTTTTGAAGAAAGACCTGTAAAGATCCTTGATTCAAAGGTTAGAAAGACACGTGATAAGGAAGTTAAGGTTGTTAAAGTTTTGTGGTCGAACCAAGATACGGAAGAGGCAACTTGGGAAGCCGAAGATGTTATGAAAGAAAAGTACCCCGAACTGTTTGTTGAGGTTAGTTGAGTTACGGGGACGTAACTCGTTTTTAAAGGGGGTAGAATGCGATAGAATTAAGTGATCCTTGAATTTCGCACGTTTCACGCAAAGTTTAGTAGTTTTGAGAGTAAGTTGTTAATTATAATTAATTTACAACCCAAGTAAGTTACATAAAGTTTTATATTATTAATATCATGCACTAGAAGATTTTCAAAGTTCTTTTAAAAGAAGTTGATCAACAAAAGTTTGAAAAGGTTTTACAAGTTTTAACAAAGAATGATTTTAACAAACTTTAAAAGCAAAAGTTTTCGAAAAATGTTTTCTTACTCGTTCCAAGTTTCGGGACGAAACTTCTTTTAAGGAGGCTAGACTGTAATCCTCCGCATTTTGAGACTTTATATTATAATTATAAATTATTATAATATATAGTTTTATAAATTTTATAAATAAAGCTTATTTATATTTATAATTTATAGTTTTATGAAGTTTTAAATAAAATATTTTTACAAGGTTTTATTCAAGAATTTATAAATATTTCAAAAAGAGGTTTTAAGTATTTAATTTTATTTCTAAAAATAGCTTTGGGTTTTTATTAAAGGAATTTTCAGACCAATTAGGCCCATATTACCCTAATTTTCGAGTAGGGCTTTAGCCCAAATGATTTTATGGTCAAAATTATTTTATAAATTAATGATTTTAATTATCTAAATATTTTATGTCATCAAAATAAAATAATTTTCAGAATTTTAAAGATAGATTAAAATTTCCAAAATATGCCATGAACACCTAATCTTTTTCTTTGATCAAAACCTATCTTGTTTAAACATTGGATTGCAAATCCAATCCCCCTTTTCTCTCCTCCTTGGCCGGCCTCCCTAGGGTCCTTAGTGACCTGCAAATACCCCAATACTTCATAATAAACTCACTTGCAAGTCTCTCACAAAAATCAGAAAATTTCTCTCTCTTTCTTTCTCTCTTCCTTAGTTTTTCACGAGTGAGGTGTGGCTCACTTTGAGCCACCACCACACGCCACCACCTTGAGCACCACCGCCACCATCTTCAATCTCTTACTTCCCTCTTGCTCAAGGTATCTTCCTCTTCCTCCCACTAGAGCCACCATAGTAGACAAAAATCAAGCCAAAGTGGTCGTTTTCAAAAAAAAAAAAATTCTTTTTACATCGATTTTTGTTCTAAAATTCAAGATTTTTATATTATGATGTTCTACTGTAAAAATAGAGTATTTAAAAATATTAAAGTGGTTTTTAAATTTTTATTATGATAGCCTTCTTGAAATTTTACGGATTGCGGTTTTATTGCGATTTTAATGAAATAAAATCATGAAAAATACTTATACATAAAAGTAGTGCACGAAATTTGGTATAGGGGTTGTATATTAGTTATATAACATGTTTATGGTGTTGGACGAAGTTCTAATTATATTTTAATGCAAGGAACCAAGTTTAGCGAGGATTTGTTTTAGAAAGGAAGAAAAATTCGTGGAAAAAAGTATGTGCAGTATATCAAAGGTCTAATGGCATGAAAAGTTAGGGTTTGAGTCATAGAAGAGTATGTCAAAAACTGGAGTCGAGAAAACGATCATGTTATCCCCTATGAAATTGTTTGTGTTAAACTGGAAATCTGTCGTCATAGCAGAGTATGTCAAAAGACGGAATTTTTTTTTTCTCTTTTCCGGTATTTCGAACCATTTTTTTTTTTTTTGTGAAATCCGAAATCACTAGATTGCAAAATAAATCGGAAATTTTCTGATTTAAGGGGTATTTATAGGCCCAAAGTAGGTTTTGGTACAATTACATAAATACCCTTAGTGTTTGAAATTACTTTTGTACCCTTGTTTTAAAACAATTTAGGAAATTCAAAGATTCTATTTTTAGAAACTTTTTAAAATATTTAATAAATATTAAAATAGCATAAAACATTATTTATAAACATAAAATAATTACTTTGACTAAAATTAATTTAAATTTCCTTTCTTTAATATTTTTATTCAACTTAGTTTTTCAATAAAAATACTAAAAACATACGTATAAAATATGAAATTAACTCCTTAAAATACGTGAAAATATGGGGTATTACAGTTTACCCCCCTTAACTTATGTAAATTACTGTATGGAACTTGAATAGAGACTACGTTTACTTTAAAAACTTTTCATTTTTACCCTATGTTGTTGTAGACTTTAGACATTTAACTCAACCTTTCCTTGACAACTTTCAGTAAACAGGCATAAAACTTTCATAAGACTTTACTAAAAGACGTAAAAACTTGCAAAATTAAGGGTAAAACGCGCGAAATTATATCGCACTCTACCTCCCTTAAGAGTCAAATTACGTTCCCGTAACTCTACTAACCTGAAATAACTCTGGATACTTTTCTCTCATCATATCCTCTTCCAAGTTGCTTCTTCGGTTTCTTGGATAGACCACAACATCTTCACTATTTTGACACTTTTCCTACGAGTATCCCTAACCTTACTATCAAGGATTTTCATTGGCTTCTCTTCATAGGTTAAACTTTGGTCTAACTCTATTGTTTCAGGTTGTAACACATGTGACTCATCCGGCACATATTTTATTAGTTGAGTCACATGAAAAACATTGTGAACTTTGCTCAACTCCATTGGTAAAGCTAGCTTATAGGCAACCTTTCCAATTCTTTGCAAGATCTCATAGGGTCCAATGTATTTTGGACTCAATTTTCCCTTATTTCCGAACCTCATTACACCTTTCATCGGTGATACTTTAAGTATCACCTTATCACCAACTTCAAACACAACTTCTTGACATTTTTGGTCCGCATAAGACTTCCGTCTAGCCTATGCTACTTGAATATTTGCTTTTATTACTCTTACCTTATTGGTAGTTTCTTCAATTAACTAAGGTCCTAGAATCACTGTCTCACTTATGCCACTCCAACATAAGGGACTTTTGCATTTCCTCCCATACAAGGTTTCAAAAGGTGCCATGCCAATACTTGCATGGTAGCTATTGTTGTATGAGAACTCAACCAAATCCAAACAATCTTCCCAGTTTCCTTGAAAATCCATTACACCAATTCTCAGGATGCCCTCCAAAGTCTATATGGCTCTCTCTGTTTGTTCATCGGTTGCTGGATAGAAAATTGTACTCATTTTCAACGTTGTACCGAAGTTCTCCTAGACACTTTTCCAGAATTTCAAGAGAAACCCTATCTGACACGATATCCTTTGGAACTCCATGTAGCCTCACAACAAGCTTCATGTAAGCCTTTGAATGTTTATAGGATGCTTTCATTCTACTAACCACAGTAGGCTTCTATTTTAGCAGCATGGTATGGCTCTGATAGTTATTAAAGTGCTTGTTTTGTTTCTCTCTCAAAGTTTGTCAAAATTGAAAAGGCGCGCTTTTCTATAAGAATGGTATAAATCCATTTCAGCATATTCGGGCCTCCAGGGCATTAGTTGCATATCTAAAGAATGGTATAAAATCCATATCCACATAATTGGGGCATTAATGTCAAATGCACAATGCAAAATTTGGCTTTCGCTGAAGTCAATTTGAAATCGATAAAATTGGAAGGAATTGTAGTTAGATGTAAGTGATTTTACTCAAGGAAAAGGCTAAATAAGTGATATATTTTGAAGAGGTTGTCAACCATGTTAGTGAAATGCGGGTTAAAAATATGTCTTAGACCCCTCTAGACAATGTTCGAAATATATCAGTAGAGAAAGTGCATGGCATTACCTATACAAGATCCTCAAGATATTATTTATGTATTTAGAGTAGTTAGGGACTCCCCTCATCATATGTCCACTCCATTCTTTCCATGTGCTCCCCCAAATAAGCAATTGATCTAAATTCCACAAGCTAGAGATGTCTTTGCAAATTCTGCTTCAAAGGATAACTTGTATTGTTGAATGACTTTATCATAATCAACTATTTAATCTCTTTGTGAAGAACACTGAATGTAAGGCAAAAACTTTATTTAAGTGGCTTAATTTTGAATATTCATCTCTAGAATTATTTTTTTACCAATTCTGTAATCTGTAAAGTATGAATTTCTTCTAAATGACAGGCATCTTATTGAACTATGCATGTGACCTTGTGAACCTTTTCTTTAATCTTGATTTATATATTACCCGTCTTACCTTTATGAATCTAGAGTCTTCATATCATGATGTTCCCAAATTGCTTGCAATTTTTTGTTCGATGATGCTTGGACGAAATTGCTTGCAATTTTTTGTTCGATGCTATGTCATATTCATCTTTTTGACAAATGTCAACTAATTCTATTTTAAGATGACTGTTCTGAATGTATACATATTTTTGTATGGACGGCTATATATAATATTGGGTGGTCTTGAGAAGTCTATAATAGAGAGTGCAACGATAAACCAAGCAAGGGCCCTTGAAGTGGCTCTAGCATCACAAACTATGTTTCAAATTGGTGTTCTTCTAGTATTGCCGATGATCATGGAAATTGGATTGGAAAGAGGCTTTCGTACGACAATTGGTGATTTTATAATTGTGCAGCTTTAGCTCGCTTCTGTATTCTTCACTTTCCAGTTAAGGACAAAGGCATATTACTTTGGACGAACTATCTTACATGGAGGTTCCAAGTATCGAGCAACAGGGCACGACTTTATTCTCTTTGATGCAAAATTTACAGACAACTATAGGCGTTACTCACGGTGTCATTTCGTGAAAGCTTTGGAACTTTTCATTCTTTTAATTGTTTATCAAGCCTATGGGGACTCATACTGTAGCTCAAATCTCTATCTATTTGTTACATGGTCCATGTGGTTTCTTGTTGCATCTTGGTTATTTGCTCCTTTCTTCTTCAATCCATCTGGATTTGATTAGCAAAAGACCGTAGATGATTGAACAGACTGGAAAAGGTGGATGGGAAACCGTGGAGGAATTGTTATACAACCAAACAAAAGCTGGGATGGAAAGCAAGAAAACCTGAAGTATACAACGGTGAGGGGTCAGTTATTGGAAATTGTTCTCGGTTGTCGTTTTTCCTTTACCAATATGGGATCGTGTACCATCTTGATATATCTCATGGCAGCTGAAGCTTCTTGGTATTGTTTCTTTTTCACTTTCTCTGTCATAGGTTGTGAAGTCACAACTTCTTGACTTTCTTCTGTGAGCTGTCTCCTGATAGGTATATGCACTTTTCTATGTAGTCATGGCTACTATTCTTCTAGTCTTGAAGGTAACTTACGCAATTTACTACCTTTTCCCCTCCCTCTATGCCTAGAATTTTGTGCCTTCAATGGAATAAAAATTTTGCAAGTCAAAGATTGGACTTAACGAAAAGTAAAAAATGATGATTGTAATTGAGCCTTCTCTATATTTATCTTGACCACGGCTTTCCTCTGTACGTTGAACCTAACTTAGTTGAAATTCTGCATTTGTTCTTTTATTGATGCCCTTTTGCTTTTTACATTAGATGGTCTCAATGGGAAGGAGGAGATTTGGTACTGATTTTCAGGTAATATGTAGAATTCTCAAAGGGCTCTTATTCCTCAGCTTTGTATCGATTATGACTGTGTTGTTTGTGGCATGCAACCTCACCATCAAAGATCTATTTGCTTCAATCCTAGTTTTTTCGCCCATTGGGTGGGTTATGCTTCTGGTAAATAAACACATCTTTTTTAGTCGGTTCTATTTCTTTGTTTTTGTGATATTGTTATGTATTCATGCACATTTATATGATTAGTCTAAATTTGTTATTTTCCTTTTTTCCCTTGTGCCCTTTAAAAGATTGGATCAGCAAGTAGTGGCTTGATAAAAGGCTTAAAGTTCTGGGAATTGGTAAAGGAGCTGGCTAGAGTGTATGAACATGTTATGGGACTGATAATTTTTACACCCTTAGTTGTACTATCTTGGTTCCCATTTGTTTCTGAGTTCCAAACAAGGTTGTTGTTCAACCAAGCATTTAGTAGAGATCTCCAGATTTCCATGATTCTTGCTGGGCGGAAAGATCGTGACAACCCAAAAGTTCAGAGCATTGGGTGATTTACCCTGTAACTCTATACTAGAGCTTGTAATACTAGTTTTATGTCACAGTTGTATTTTATTTTCTGTTTTGTTAATACTAGAATTTGTTTTATAGTGTTATAAATACTTGAAAGTCTGTCCTCAACTCCCACCCTCTCTATGCTATGCAGACTAATGTCATCCCAATTTTTGTTATAAGTGATCTAGGGAAAGCTTGTAAAAAAATTCCTTTGGAACAAGGTCAATGCCTCTAGATATCTTTATTGTACCTCTTGGAAGCGTGTTAGGTCTCCTATAAGTATGGGAGGTTTAGGTATACGTAATCTTCGAATCTGGAACCTCGCTTTTATGGCTAAACTAGGCTGGCGTATTCTTACTCAGCCTGATAGGTTTTGGGTACGCCTTCTTCATGAGCGTTACCTTTGTAAAAGAGACTTCATGACAATGACTCCCTCCCCTTCCCATTCTCATATTTTAAAGTTAAGATATTCTTAAAGGCAGATATATCCTGGCTAAAGGAATGATAATTGGTATTGGGGATGGTAGAGATACATCTCTTTGGTTTCATCACTGGGTTGGTTCTTCTCCTCTTTACCTTTTAATTGATAATATTTTAGAACATATTTCAAATTGGAGAGTTGCTCATATAATAAAAGATTACCAGTGGGACCTTGATCGCATTATTAATATTCTTCCTCCTGATATAGATAAAATGATTCTCTCTATTCCTCTTCTAAATTCCCCTCATGAAGAGTACTTGCGTTGGAAATTCAATGACAATGGGCTTTTCATTATAAAATCAACTTATAATAACTCAATTGATCTTCCTATAGTAGACCCTGCTTTAAATAATTGGAAAGCTTTATGGAAAATAAAAAGCCCTTTCAAATACAAAATGTTGTGTTGGAAAATTTTTCATAGTATCCTTCCTATTGGAACTGTTTTAAGCTCTAAAATTTTTAACTTTTCCCCCACTTGTGTCCGTTGCTTACATGACTTTGAAATCTCATTTACTTTTTTCCGTGATTGCACTAATACTCACTCCTTATGGATCAATATCTTTAATAAGCTAAATATCACTTTCATAAATCACCATTTTTTTTTTACTACAACTTGGAATTCATGGATAGATCTTAATATGCAACAGAATAACCGTTGGAAGATGATTTTCACTATTGCTATTTGGCATATTTGGAAAATGCGCAACATGACTGTTTTTGATTACAAAATGCTCCATTTTGCTTCTGTTTTCAATCGTTTCCTTTGTGACTATTATGCTACTAACCATGTTTTTCAGACTAATATTATGAAGCCGATGATAGAAGACCATCTACGTGGTTAGAAACCTCCCCAACAGGGATTNTGTTGGAAACCTCCCCAACAGGGATTTTTCAAGCTGAATGTAGATGGAACTTGGAAGGGCCATTCCTCTGCCGGAGGGGGTGGTGTTATTAGAAGAGATGATGGGAGTTGGTTTATTGGGTTTTTTACTTCTTTTAGAGCTTCTAAACCTCTTTCTGCTGAGCTCCAGGCTCTCATTCATGGTTTAAAGGGTTCTTGGTCCTACAATTTGAAAAATTTGGAGGTCGAGACGAATGCTAAAGCAATTATAACCATGCTTGATGCTGCTTCTGATCGTTCAGGGCATGAATTGCTCCATCTGTTTTATGAGGCTGCTTCATACATTAAGAAACCTTGGAATATAACTTTTAATCATGTGAGACGTGAGGCTAATGAAGTTGCTCATATTCTTGCTCAACTTGTTTACTCTATGGAGGGTAGTTACAAGGAATACAGGGTTTTCCCTCTTGCAGTTCAGCAGGTTTTCAACAAGGACTTGCACAACGTGGGTGGTTCTTCTCGAACAAACAATCACTGATCTTCTCTCTTGTTATCTTGGGTTCTGTTTCTCCTGGTGTATATGCCTCTACTACTATGTTATGCTCTTTCTTATGTTCTGTGCTATGTCTTAGATTGTTTCTTATGTCTAATATTTCAGCAACTTTAGTTATCAATTATGCTAGTTTTAGTTTTTTTAATAGGTATCCTAATACTAGGTACCTCAGTTGTATTAATAGAAGGAATTACAAAGGAAAAACTTTGTATTCCTCTATTGTCCACAGTTATGTTGTAATTATTGGACTAGGTTGTTCGAGGTTTCATCATCCATCTACACAACTTTTTGGACGGATGATCTTGATTCCGGTTATATAAATAAATAAAATCTTCCTTTTGTGTTAAAAAAAAGATACGACACAATTAGTCTTATAGATAGTGAGGTATTAGGTGAGAAAGTGCTCTATATTCATATGCCTAAAGGAAATAATCGCAGGGCATTTTTTGGTAGATAATTGTCATTTTTTTGAATTTTTTTGGCTTCTTTTAATTTCCTCCATTTCTCAAATGAACAATATATCAACAAGGCTCCATAATTCATTTTATTGGAAGTGAAGGAATCGACAACAAGAGATTTGAAGTAGAATTCCTAGTTTCCTAAAAAAGCACATCATTGTTGATATTTATTTGAAAAAAAAAAAAACCAAAATAAAAATAAAAATCTTTAATGACAACTCAATTAAGAATCAATTATGTAACCTTTGTGTACAAACTATAAAGTTGCTCAAATTGCGGTGGATTAATAGTGCCTGAGTTCGATTGATGCATCTAAAATAAATATTATATTGGAGGAAGTATCATATATAAATTTTTTCATCAAAATAATGCATTGCACAAATACTAATCTAGATTATAATGATTCCCCTAACCTCATTGTCACATAGAGAACCTTTGTTTATTTCTCATTCTCACTTAGAGAAGTAATCATATTTATTTGTACTGGTGGCCCTATTTTGTACTCCCTCCGTTCCTTTTTATTTGATGCGTTTAAAATCTTAACACTATTCATAAGATAGGAGAATCTCTTAAATTACTTTCAATGTATAAAATATAATATAGTCATGTGGGCTCTTATTTGATTTATCTCAATAAGTACGTTATCAATATCGAATTATTATCATTTTTACATATAAACAACAAAAGATATTTAAAATCAAATAATTGCATTGACATGTGTGTAAGTCAAAACGTAACAAACAAAAGAAAAATGAAGTATTAAATTAACCTATCTCAAATTCTCAATCAGAATAACCTTATTTCTCAAAGTAATGTCATACACTCAATTAATAATGTATACGAGGAAGTGAGGAAGGGCCTGTTTAGTTCAGCTGAAAACAGCTGAACTGAACTGATTGGAGTTGCACTGAACTGAAAGTTTTTTTATGAAAGATTAATGAGTAGCAAAAAAAAAGAAAAAATAAAAACAAAAAAAAAAACAAAACAAAACAAAACTGAATTGAACTGAACACTGATTTTAAGCTGAAGTAAACAGGCCCGAACTTACCACGTATACCTTTGGGTTATAGTCTATACGGTTAATTTTGTTCGCAATATTAGATAATCCTCTACATGACTAAATCTAACTTTGTCAATTCAGCTCCACAGTTTAGTTCTAGTCATAAACAATTTAACTCATCTCAGTTTAGTTATTTAAGCTAATTTTACTTTCATTTCAACTCAATTTCAGTTTTAGTTTTTGAATAAATTATCATTACATAGTGTTAATTATTAATTACATGAGTATAATTGCTAAAAATAATTTTATTGATTACTTTAGTGTGTTCATTTATTTTTTTGCATTTATTTCGGTTTAGTTCAACGTCAATTTGGTCCATTTTTGTCTAGGTTGCTTTCAATTCAGTCTATTTTAGTATCAGAACGCATACAAGTTACTTATTCATTCATCAGATTATTTTCAAATTTGCTAATTCAACTTAGAAATCATCCAAATTCACCCAAATTTGACCATTTTGACCCAAGTTGAATGCATTAACTACATCTATATATGAGCTACGTAAATTAGTTGACTAGCCCTTTAAAAACTTGAATTAACCAAGGTTAATTACTGATGTGAATACAAGGATGACATTCACATCCGGGTTATTGGTGGTTTTGCATATGGGTTTTTTCCCACTACACTTGCTAGGGTTTTTCTCATTTAAGGCTTTTAATTGCTTTTAAGTGTTTTTTATTTCTGTGTTTTTGGTTATACTTGGTCTACAATGATGGAAGATCACGTTCTTGAAAGTTTCTTGATTAAAAGATTCAATCTAGGACGTTTCTTGGAGCTTCTAAAGATAGAATTTCAGTTTCGGAGCAGTGTAGTATGTCTGATTTTGAAGATTTTTCATTGACAATTAGCTTTGATTTAGAAGATGTGTGAATATGCGTTTGAAAGCTTATCGAATCTACTTTCAAGAAAAATATTTCCAAAATTCATAAAAATACAGAAGATGATGTTTTACGCATTTTTCTGCTCGGTTGTCAAGCTGGAAATCAATTTTTAGTTAGATTTCTTTTATATGGAGTCCAAATACAATTAGGATTTGTTTGTGACGTGTATTTTAGATATATTTGTTGATTATTTTGTTTTTTAATTAATTAGTCAAGTTTTTAGAATAGAATATAGTTAGTTAGAGTTTGTTCGCAAGATAAGATCAAGTGGCAAAGATGAGGTGGCAATCTTATCTTAAGTTTGTTATGCAACTTGGATAAGTAGCCAAGTTGGCAATTTTATCTTGGTTTTTCACATGTGTCTTTGTTTTTTTGAGTCTTATAAGGTAGTTAGGATTTAGTCTTTGGTTATTCTATAAATAGCCTTGAGATTTCTTTGTAACAACGTAGATTAGGGGTGAGCATCAGAACTGGGTACCTGGTATTGGACCCAGTCCCAATTTGAACCCGGCGGGTAAATACCCGGTCCTGGTTGAACTGGATCCGGTACCGGGTCCCAAAATAACTACACGGTTAGTAACGGGACCGGGACCAGTACTGGACATTTTTGGACCTAGTAACCAGCGGGTACCCGGTTGTACCAATATCGGGTACCCGGAACCGGGCTCAGTTCCCGGTGGGCACCCGATATTGGACCCTGTTCCAAGTGGTATTTTACTAATTTACTTATTTTATTTGCCTAATTTTAATATTTTCCGACATTATACATATAAGTGATATAAGTCAAATTTGTAATATTGTATTTGATTTTAGATCTTTTAATTTTTTTCAAAAGAAATACAATATTAAAATATTACATTATGTTTAAAATATCTTTCCAAAAAAAAATGCAAAAAATACAACAGGCTACCCGGTACCAGACTCAGTTCCGGTCGGGACCAGCGCTGCGATCTGGTAATCCAATACCCGGTACAACCGGGTCCAGGTAAAATGACCGGGTACCCGGTTGTGCTCACCCCAAACGTAGATTGTTTTGAGTAATAAAAATCAACTTGATTGTTGTGCGTTTTTTCTTTATTGTTTTCGTTCAAAAACAATATATCATATTTTATGAATTAGTGCTTAGGCTTTATATTCACGTGAGAGCAAAGGTGAGTTTGAGGGTGCTTTGGCTTTAATCAAACACAATTTGTTCGAAAATTTCCTAGTGTAAACTCTTGGTCTATTCTTTATAGAGTGGAAACTAGATCCTTTGATTGTGAGTAACAATTCCTTATCAATATTCACATCAATTACCAGAACATATCACCTAGGCTACACTTAATCGATAACGGGGTCGAAAACGAATACAGATACGGAGACTGAAAGCGATAAAATAAGAAAACAATAATGTTATAACATGAACAACTAAAATCGTCTCGATTCCCAAATACATAGACAAATCAGGTTTGGGGACAACTACCAATCTAAAGTCCCTATGCTACACATGTCGACACTTTGAAGCAACACAAGACGCTGCATTTAAGTGCACCAATAGATATAGATAAACGACACTCTTTACTCTTCAAGACTCCTGCAAAAAATGAATAAATAAATAAATAGATAAATAAATAAATAAATAAATAAATAAATAAATAAATAAATAAATAAATAAATAAATAAATAAATAAATAAATAAATAAATAAATAAATAAATAAATAAATAAATAAATAAATAAATAAATAAATAAATAAATAAATAAATAAATAAATAAATAAATAAATAAATAAATAAATAAATAAATAAATAAATAAATAAATAAATAAATAAATAAATAAATAAATAAATAAATAAATAAATAAATAAATATACAAAGCGAGTTAACTCTGTAAGTCTGTCACAGTGTTGGCGGGAAAATCAATAAAGAAACAAAGTTGTCAAAACGATTTTGGTAATCTAGTAGACGAATATGATGAAGAGTTTTACAAAATTGAAGGAAAAAGAAAGCTATCTTTAATGACAGATTTCGTATTTGATGAATTTGGTAATCCATTAATAGAAGAAATAGAAGAATTTGAAGAAATGAAGCAACATTATCCTTCGAAAAAGTGTAAAAAAGAAGGAAATTGGGAGTTTGATTCTAAGGTAATACGCAATTTGGTTATTGCTGGCAATTCGGAGCATGAAAAATCTACTTTTCTCAATTTCTTGGTAGAGGAAGTTCTCGGAATTTCCGGCATTTTCAAGTTTAAAAAAAATTCGTATTGTTTTTTATTTGTTTTGAAGTTAATAAACAAGAAATTATGCATGCAATTCAGTGTAATCATATTATTTTATTTGATGTTGTTTGTGTAGTTAAAGATGTTAGAATATAATAATATGGGCTTACATGTATAATTGTAGGTGTATCAAGGCTATCTTAAAGTTAGCTCATAAAAATGATTAATAAAATAATTGGGCTTATGAGTAGACCTGGCAAAATTGGTCCGAATCCAAAAATTTGATCCGAAATTGAAGGTCCGAATGGTGGTCCAATATCCGAAAATGGATTGATTCGAGTTCGAGTCCGACCCGAAAACATTTGGTCCGAAGATCAGCCGAAACAAAAAGGGTTCGATCCGATCACGTCCGATCCGAATACCAATCCAATCCGAATCAATTTTAGTCCGAATTTCACCCAAAACTGATTCAATCCGATCTTATCCGTATCCAATTCGAACATATCTTTAATCTTGTTTGATCTGAAATGGCTATGAACTAAATTTTAGCTTTTTTGTTGGTCAAATTTTATATATGTGTAAACTTCTTATTATGCAATAGTCTTTAACCATTTTGTTTAAAAAAAATT
Source organism: Suaeda aralocaspica (assembly GCA_016808085.1). NCBI lineage: Eukaryota > Viridiplantae > Streptophyta > Magnoliopsida > Caryophyllales > Amaranthaceae > Suaeda > Suaeda aralocaspica. The sequence goes on from PYUH01000148.1 coordinate 955,502, forward strand.
GGAAAGAAATGTTAAGGTTACATATATGAATAAAAATGATAAATAACATGGTTACATGAATATCCATGTGAGATTCAATATAAAATTAAAGTGTAGCTTAAGGTTTCAGTCTGATGCGGGAAAAATTCGATCTGAAAAACAATCTGGTCTAAAAGTGATCCGAAAGTTTCGTCCGATAAACCACCCGATCCAATGTTAGTCCGAAGTTATAGTCCAATACCGATCCGACCCGAAAGACACAATCTGAAATCCGATTGAGTCCGAAATAACAATGATCAGAAAGTCACCTGAAACAAAATCCAGCCCGGTCCAGCCTGAAAATGGTCCGAAAATGATCAGGTTCGATCTCATCCGATCCGAATCCGATCCAAACGGTCGGATTGCCAGGTCTACTTATGAGGTATCTAGAATTAGTATGGAATAATATGCGCAGAGACCCGATTAATTCCCTTATTTCATGATGGGCCGAATAAGAGGATGAGAAAACCCTATAAATAGCTCCTAGGGTTAGGGTTATGGTCCCTAATCTCATATGTTTTCCTATTTTCTTGACTCCCCATCGTTAGGAGAATTCAAAAGGGACACCATATAGAGTTGGAAGACCAAACCCACTGCCAATCTTTGTCATGAAATAAGGTACGCTTCCACATTTTATGCCCATATATTAAATAATTCAATATGGAGTTTCAATCTATGGATTTATGGTTTAATTCTAACAAGTGATATCAAGAGTCTTCTCCATATTAATTTATTTGGTTTTAATTCTATTCAATAAATGTGGTTTTATTGGAATTTTGTGATTAAGTTTTTTTTTTTTTTACTGAAATGAATTGGTACAAGTGTATACGGTTTTTTTTTCCAAGGCTTCCGGTAAAGAATTTCATTGTTATTACCTTTCTTAGTGCTTCGTATGTTGTCACAAATTCAGCCCCTTGACTTTATGTGTGTCACTCTCAGTAATTCACCTTAAATTCATCATTGTTATATTGATATTATATAACTTTGTAGTGGTAATTCAGTCAGAACTTGTTTTCATGCGTTGGGTTTTGTATGAACAAATTAGTGTAGTATATTGGTAAAGTTAACTTTACAGAGACACTTTGTCATTTTTTGTTAAATCAAGTCTTATGCTTTACTTAAGTTTTGGGTAAATGAGCCATATATGCATGTTAGTGCATATATGTATATGAGCCATATATGCATGTTAGTGCAATTTTGTGTTGATCTTCTTTGTTCTCTTCAAAGGTTAGATCGAGATTGTTGAGTTTGTGAAAAGTTGCATGCCTCTGTGGCATTCCATTGAGTGATAGTTATATTTTACAATGGGAGATTCTAGAATACAATCATCCAAAAGATAGTGATCAATTATTTCCTAGAGTTAAGGGATAGTAATCTTTACGGAATATCCTGCTAACAAATATATGCTAGAATAATATCAATCAATATATGCCTAAAGATATATCCCAAAAATAATCCTAACAGGGATTAATCAGATTGTATATTCACTTGGTATTTTGGCTTATAAATTTTGTCTCATATCTTAAACTACTTAATTGAATTATTATGTTATCAAAGTCATCTTTTTATATAGATTGAATAATTTTATAACTTTGGTGAATATATTAATATACTATGGTTGTCTGATATTGTGAAATAATTTGATTGAAACATTATGTCGCCAAAGTGACCTCTTGTGTTGAGAATAATTTTATTTTATATATTAAGACCATTTGTGTGTATTTAATTCATGTGAATATCATCTGGCCCAAAGGAAGGATGCTATTTGGCCGAATTATATATACATGTATAGTGATAAATTTGTGACAATTATAAAGTTTTTTTCCCATGTGAATGATAAATCAGTCCAAAGAAGGGTTTATTATTTGACCAGAATTTGTTGTCAAATTTTATTTACTATAATGAAGGTACCACTTACAAGTTAATTTTTCTGTCCAAAGACTAAATGTTAATGTTGTACTAGGTTCCTTGTGATGGGCCTTACCATTGTTTGAATTATTCAATAACCTATGGAACTAATGGATGTATTTTGTTCTATTTTACAGTTAATGCATCTGCTTCGGTTATATCTTCCAACATCAACACCATTCCACTATTGAATGAAACCAACTTTAAAGAATGGAAGGAAAATGTAAGTATTGTCCTCGGATGCATGGATCTTGACCTTGCTTTAAGAACGAACTAACCCGCTCCTTTTACAGCTGAGAGTACCGCTGATCAAAAGAGGGACTCTGAGAAGTGGGACCGTTGTAATCGCATGTGTTTGATGATCATGAAGCGAGGAATTCCACTATCATTCAGGGGCATAATGTCTGAGGAGATTACTGGCAAACTGTTTCTTGAAAACCTTGAAAAGCGTTTTGCTAAAAACGATAAGGCGGAAATAAGTACAACCTTGTTGAACTTAATTTCCATAAGGTATAAAGGAAAAGGAAACATAAGGGAGTACATTATGGATATGTCTCATCTTGCTTCAAAACTAAAGGTACTAAAGTTAGAGTTATCTGATGATTTGCTAGTGCCTTTAGTTTTGATATCTCTTCCTGCATAATTTAATCAATTCAAAATAAGTTATAATTGTCAAAAGGAGAAGTGGTCTCTTAATGAGCTCATATCTCATTGTGTGCAAGAAGAGGAAAGTGTAAAGACTGAAAGTGCTCAATTGGCTACTATCTCCAAGGGCAAGCAAAAGAAAAGAAAGACGGATAAAGAAGCTCCAAATGCTCCGGCTGAAAAGAAACAACATCAAGATAAAAAGGAAGTATTTAGTTGTTTCTTTTGCAAGTCTTCAGGGCACTTAAAGAGGGATTGTGCCAAGTATCACGCTTGGCGTGCAAATAATGGTACATTTCTCATTATGGTTTGTTCTGAGGTTAATTTAGCTTCTGTACCTAGTCATACTTGGTGGGTAGATTCTGGTGCTACTACTCATATAAGTGTGTCTATGCAGGGTTTCCTGAAGTGCCGAAAACAAGTGATGATGAAAGATTCATTTACGTGGGTGATGGCAAATCAGTTGAAGTTGAAGCAATAGGGACATTTAGGTTGTTGTTAAGGACTGGATTTTATTTGGATTTAAAAGAGACTTTTGTTGTACCGTCTTTTAGACGGAATTTGGTTTCTATTGGACAAATTTGGTTATTCTTGTTCTTTTAGAAATAGTCAATTTAGTCTTTTTCTAAATTCAAATATCGTTGGTACTAGTTCTTTATCTTATCATGAGTTCAAACACTTCTTTTGTAAATAAGCGAATTTACTAAAACAGTAATAACACTATAAGAAAATGGGACAATAGAGACGGATTTTTGCGACGAAAATTAATTCCCTCGCAAATATAGAGTTTGCGACAAAGCAAATCAGATAAGCANAACAAACCAAATCAGATAAGCAAATATTTTTTGCGACCGATGTATATTTTTGAGACGGAATAATCCCTCACAAAGGCAAAAAAAAATTAAACTAACACCCTAATCACTCACTTTTCAGTTCTCCTTCTTCGCCATTCTCCGGAAACCACCCAAACCACTCCCTTCTCAGTTCTCCTTCTTCGCCATTCTCCTTATTCTTTCATTTCACTCACCCAAAAACCCTTCTCCTTCTCCTTCTTCTTCGCCGTTTCTCCCTTAAATCGTTTCTTCCGACGGTCCGCAAAAGGTATTGTTTTAATATTTGTGTATTTATTTAAAGTTTCGAATTTAGGCATTGAGCAAACCCTACATACAAATCGCATCTCTACATACAAACCCTTGAGCAAATTAAAAATGAAACACTGAAATCGCATCTCTACATACAAACTCTACAACATCTGTAATTGCATAGAGCAAATGAAACACTGAAATTGAACCACAAAAAACCTTTATTAGCAACATAATTAATTAATGAGCTCAGAAACCCCATATTCAATTACAAAAAACTCTGAAATCCGATAATATCTTCAAAATTGAGCGATTTGATATATAAGCTGAAAAAAACCTTGAATTTAACTACACTACAGTTTTTGATTCAATGTTGTAAGCTGTTGGTTTACAGGGTTTGTTTTCGCGATTTCAAGTCTGCTCGCTGGCTCTGCTCGCTGTTAGTCCTCTTTCTCTCTTATTATTATTTTTTTTATTTCTTTATTTTTTGCCAGAAAATTTGCCTCGTTTTGTTGGTTTTTATGACGAATTTGTCGTCGTTGTAAACTCTTAGGGTTTTGGTTTTTTTTCTGCTTCTTAGGATTAGTTTGGTTCGTCACTAGGGTTTTGGATTGAAATTTGCTTTTTCATTGTTTTGATTTTAGCGTTTGTTGCTAGAAATGTCGAAGTTCTTTCATTCGATTGTTGTTTTCGTTGTTTGTTCGTAGGATGCTAGGGTTTTGGTTTTAGTTGTGCTCAAAAGCTGGTAATTAATTTATTAATTTAATTTAGAGAAATTGGTGTTTGTTTGCAGGTTGCTAGGGTTTTGGTGGGAAGTATTTGATTTTTTTTTTTTTTTGTTTCTCATTGAATTGAATTTGATTCTAATATCTGAACTATGTTGATGATATTGCTTACTCTTCTGCCTTAGTTTTGATTTTTGGATTCTTAGTAGCTTACGAAAGCGATAAATTAGTATCTATGGAGTGCTAGCTCTTTTGACTCAACTGGATTTGTTAAAATTGATGGAGTTTTGCGTTTTAGTAAGTCATTTTTCGCAGTGGTTTTCTGTTTTAGGGCTTCATTGTGGATATAGGTTGTGATTTGTGATGGAGTTTCTATGCATTATATAGGTTGTGATTTGTGTCTTTTGATGGAGAAATGAACTGTAAACCAACAATTGTTCTAACAGATGTGAAATGCAGTTTTCCGGAGTGTTGGTACCAGTTTGCTTGTATGGGATTGGGAGTTTATTTAGCTAGCTGTTTTTCCTTATGATTGTTAGGGTTTTGGATAGTTTTGATGTTTTTGTAGCGGTTGAGTATATTTGTGCTTTCTCTTATCGATGTTCAATTGAAAGGTTTTGATGGAATGATAATTTTAGGCTACGATTATTAGATGCCTAAGATTTGTAATTTGTAGGTTGTGGTTTAGTTTCCAAGGAACTACAATTTATGCACTAAGGTACTAAACTTTAGAACTCTATTGAAAGTTGGAAGTTGGCTGTTCCTTGGAATTTGAGGTAGCAATTGGAGCTTCACCTTCATTACCTTCTGACTTGTGCTTATTGGTTCTAGGCTGTCAATTTGCATTTGCTTGTTAATAAAGTTAGTTTAAAGCTGGCCTATCTGGGTTATTAGGAGGTTTAGGATTTGCATTTGGTGTTGCTATGTACTCCCCATATGGTCAAACCTTAAAAGATCTTATTTGGCAGTTATTTATGCGATTGTAAATCTTAGGAACCATATTACGTTATAGAAGAAATAATGTAAACACATGTAAAGGCTAGTTTGAAATAATGTAGAGGACTAGAGGTTGTAACACTTGTAATTATGCCTTTTAGGGATGTTTAGGTTATTTATAGGTTGAAATGTAGAGATATGTGAAAAATGGGCTTATTAGTAGCCATTTCGAGCCATTTCAAGCCCATTTGAACCTAAAACACATGTAAAGGCTAGTTTGAAATAATGAAGAGGTTGTAACACTTGTAATTATGCCTTTTAGGGATGTTTAGCTTATTTATAGGTTGAAATGAAGACTTATATGAAAAATGGGCACATTAGTAGCCATTTTGAGCCATTTCGAGCCCATTTGAACCTAAAACACATGTAAGGCCTAGTTTGAAATAATTAGAGGTTGTAACCCACTTGTAATTTTTAACACAACTGCTGCTTTAGACTATAGGTTAAGTCCCTCAACTTTCACACGCATGACTAGCAATCGATTCTTGCTTAGTTACTATATTCTCTATTTTTTTTTAAACCTTAACAAAATAAAATTATTTTACCCCTCCCTATTTCTCTCTCATCAACTACCGATATACTGCAAATTTTGTACTCTACCAAACAAAAACACCTAAAGCCCCAAATCTTTTTGAATCAATAATATTGGAATTGGCATCCTTGTGGTACTTTGTTTATTTTTTATTTTTTGTGTTGCTAATGGTACTTTGTTTATGTGTTTACTTTGTTTGATTGGAAGTGTCGAAATTTTATTCAATTTGCTAATTGTTTACTTTGTTTAATTAGAATTGAAATTTGTGGTACTTTCTTTACTTGTTTAGTGAATATTATGTATCGATTCACTTCAATTCTAATTTTTAATTGATATCAATGAGGGAAATTCAGTGATGGGGTGTTAAATATTGTATTTGGTACTAGTCAAAATGAAAAGGTTGTTTTATGGACATGAGAAGTTTAGTAAATATTTGGGGCAAAACACAAAATCCTCTCATTTTTCCTCTACCAATTCAAAACAGCCTGTTATTGAAGGTATGAATCCGAACATTCAATTGCACATCCAAATACTCCGACACACAGTGCATGAACAATTTCGAACCCACGTGATACTAATCCTAGATCCGCCACCGACGGAGGGAGTACTTAATTTATATGATCAACTTATGCTAATTACATACTTAAAAAGCCTAATTATTCACTTTATAAATTCTGGACAGTATGTTACACATGCTTAAAATCACTTTTAAACTTCATAGAACATACTAAAAATTATATGTAAATCATATAGTTCATATGTGATCATACTAGTATAAAATGAATACTTAAAACTTACTTTAACTTGTTTTCATAAAAATTTCAGATTTATTTAATAACTTTAAAGTCATGAAAAACTCATAAAAACATCATAATTTCATGGTAAAACTCTTCTAAAATCAACTAACATGATTATGAAACCAATCTATACTTTTAAACAATTTTTCATAAGCCAAAACATGATCAAAATATTTATTCAATTGAATTTCATGATTATAAATTTTGGACAGCAATTTATTTTCTTTTTAAAGCCTTTAAAAATCAATCTAAACTTTATAAAATCATCATAAATTCACACAACAATAATTCATGATCATAATATTGAAGTATAAATCATAAAAACTCATAAAAACCATAACTTGCATAATTTATAAACCTTAATCTAAAATTTTGTGAATAACAANCTTGAACAACAATTTTAATTCATGCCTTAAAATAAATCATACTTTATTAAAACATGATTAGAACTTATAAAAGCATGATTAAATATAAATATGATCATGAATTTGCAAGATTGAATTAAAAAGAAAGAAGGAATTTTTTTTTTTATTTTTTTTTTATAAAAGTTCGGAATACCGAAGAGGGGAAGGTGGTGGCCGGCGGTGGCGAGGGCGGCGGTCCTGCTGGGGTCTAGCTGGGCACGGATCCCTAGAACACAAAAAATAATTTTTTTTCTGTTTTCCGAAACTGCAGTTTTTTTTGTTTCTTCTTTTTTTTTTCGGAAATCCTCCCCCCCCCCC
>PYUH01000148.1:962950-1098825 GCA_016808085.1 Suaeda aralocaspica
CCCCCCCCCCTCTTTTTATTTTCTCTCTAAATTTTTGGAATCCTAATGACTAGTATAAGCATAAAAATCTGAAATTTGGGTTTTAAGGAGGTATTTATAGGCCCCAAAGTAGTATTCGAGAAAACCCATACTTATCCAAACAAGTGGAAATTACCTTTAGGCCCTTGCCTCAAAATAAATTAGGAAACCTTTGAAAATTCTATTTTTAGAAGTCTTTTAAAATATTTTGAAAACATAAAACATTATTTATGACCACAAATAATTATTTTTGATTAAAACTTATTTATTATTTATTTTATTTTTATTAATTTATTTTTATTTAATATTCCTATTGAACATAATTTTTCAATAAAAATATTAAAATTATACGAATAAAATACAAAAATACTTTCTTAAAATATGTAAAAATGTGGGGTATTACAGTCTACCCCCCTTAAAAGTAGTTTCGTTTCGAAACTTTGTGTATATTGGTGTATGNTCCCTTAAAAGTAGTTTTGTCTCGAAACTTTGTGTATATTGGTGTATGGAATTTGTATAGAGACTACGTTTACTTCAAACTTGCTTAATGAAATACTATGTTGTTGTAGACCTTAGGCACTTGACAACTTTTTAGCAGACAAACTTAAACTTCTTACTTAAAAGTCGTAGAAACTCGTAAAAACTTGCAAAATTGAGGGTAAAACGCGTGTGACCTATCGTTAAAAAGATATTCGAATCTACTTTCCAATGAAACAAGAATCAGATTAATGAAATTTATAGATTGTGAGATATGATCAAAATAGTGGATATTGGTCAAAATCTTCACTTCTAAACGTCTTTCTTCACTTTTACTTCTAACATTTCTCCAACTTGTCATATCAGACGTCAAACTTGTTCCAATGATTTGTAAATGTCCCTAATCATTCTCCGAATTCTCATAAGTGCTCTATATCTCTCAAGTGCCGAAATTAGATAGTAAAATCAACCGAAAATTGGTCGTTTCTTACAAAACTTTACAAATTCACACAAAACATTAGATGAACACTATTAGCATCAAAATTGGCTCAAATGAGTCTTGGTTAGTCCATAGAACATTAGGGAATTAGGGAGAAAATTAACGTAAATATTAGATACATCAGGAAATAAGGGGTTCAAATCTCATGAGATATTCGCCATCACTAGAACAGGCCGAGTACAAGAGGATGAAAAGATGTGGAAGCAGTAACAAACGATTGAGTTTTCTCAAAGCTATTTCTACAAAATAAGAAGAAGCTCATGAAAGAGGATATATTTCATCATGCTCATTTGGAGGTAGTGCGAAATTGTGTTAAGAAAACCATTAATAATGACGACTCCAACAACGAAAAAGATAGTACACGAGTAAAAACATTTTGGGTCTATTTGGTATGGCGTAAAATATTTTCTGATGAGAATAATTTTCCATGAAAAACCTTTTACATTGGAAAACTCATTTTTATAAAGAATATCCGTTATTTGATTGCATGTAAAATGATTTTACATTTTAAGCATTTTTCATTGTTTGGTTGGATGAAAATTCAAGTATTTTAATTGTAAGGAAAAGTGTTTTCCTTCCAAGTATGATGAAAAATATCTTCCTCTCAATTATGGGGAAAATGTTTTCAACATGGTGAAAACCATTTTCCACACCAAGTTTTACATTTTATTATTTTACTCCAAACCAAACAATGTAAAATGAAATAACTGTTTTCACGGAAAATATTTCACGCCCTACTAAACGGACCCTTTATGTATTATTTGAGACCTCTTATGTTTATTTCATTATATTTCAATTGCTAGCTAGATAGCAAGCGCCTCTAAATATGTTAAAAACAAAGAAGACAAGTTTTTAGGTATAAGTGTATAGCTTAAATAATTAAGGGGTGTTTGGTTGCTAGCTTTTCAGCTAACATTTGGTTTTTGGCTTATTTGACTTGTCCAAACAACCAAAATACTTATTTGTTTTTCGGCTTTTTACACTGGCTGAAAAGCTAGCTTTTAAGCCAAAAGCCACAAGCTAGTAAGAGGGGCTTTTTCTTTTGGCTTTTGGCTGGTATATAAGTAAATTAAAATTTTATACCTTGAAAATTAAAATAATTTTATTTCTTAATTAAAATTATTAGAATAAGCATGTCCTTAAAGGTAATTTTACATACTAACAGTCAAAAGCCAACCGGTAGTTACCAATCAAAACAACTAACAGCCAGTCAAACCCAACTAGTAGCTACCAGCCAATTACCAAATAGGGCCTAAATTAAATCATTCTTCTCAATTTCAAAAATTAAGATTTTAAAATTGATTCTCATTAATCATCGTTACAGCTTCCGTTGCCTTAAAAAACACTTGCCAAATGGATTATGAGGTCAACAAAGTTATGAGGATGTATCTGTGTAGAGGGTATGTGGCTCAGATGACAATTAATTTTTTTACCAACTTGAAACAATTCATTCTGACTTGAAAAGCATAACACCTCTTGCTTGAATTTACAATTACTTTAGTGACTTTAATGTGACATTTTAAAAAAATATGACTTGAAAAATGTCTATTATAACTTAAAATTACATGTCACTGACTTCAAAATGTTTTTTGCATAATTACAAACTTGCAGATGTCTAAACCAGGTCGAATATGCATATTTACATTGTCGTTATCCCCAAAATCCTAAATTCTCAACCAATTTTATTTGAGGGCTGATCAGTAATCATTATGATATGATATACAAAGTTGCATATCACAATGACTTTTTGGAGTAATATGTTAAAAGTTCAGGGGTAAGGTTGTCTTTTTATATGTAAATTAAGGGATAGTGTGGTAATAAAGTTTTTTACTCAATTACAAAAATATCATGTGATTTCATATTTATAGTTTTTTACGGTGGTTTACTAGTTATTATCCATTTTATATATTTATTTATTAATATTTTTGCTAAAAAAAAACCAACTACTAATCTACTATTGGTTCCAACTATGTGTAAAATTCAATTATTATTAATTACACCTCCACGTCACACTAACCACACCAAACAAACAAAACCCCCCTTCTTTCCTCTTTCTTACACTACATTACATTACTCCCTTATTTTCCTCTCAATTCTTTCCCCCAAAATTTCCCCCTTCATTCGTGGTAATTTTTCACCCTCTAATTACTTTAGATCTGTTATTAACAATTTCAATTTCAATCACTATTATTCTGATTTTAATTTTTCATTTCAATTTTTATGTTATTTGATTTTATTTTTTCTTTTGATTTAATTTTTTTTTTTTTTCTTTTTTGCAGGTTTGCCCTTTTTGGGAGGATTAACCATTAGATCATGGTATTACTACTCTTAACTTCTTTCATCACTTCTTTTATTTTAACTAGCATTACATTTTTATTTTATTTTTTAGTTGCTGAATTCTTAAAAATTTAAACCTTTTGTAGCTGATTTTTTGATTTTTTTATTTAAAAATGCTATTTTAATTAAATCTTTTTTTAACTGATTGTTTTTAGTTGAGGGGTTGATCATGTGGTTTAGATTTACTGTTTTGAATTTCGTTGTATAATTAAAAAGTTTGCTTTAAGCCAAAAAAAAAATCATAATTTTTACGCAACAAATATGTCAATCTTATTTAAAGTTACGTGTTTTTTTGGTATTGGGGTTTTTTTGGGTGTTTCGGAGCGACAAGGGCGGGTAATGTAAATTGATCCGACAATCACTTTGAATTCGGAAGGAAATCTTTAACCACCTGAGCTACCTGCAGTTGCCATTGGGGGGAAGATGCATATGTTTTAGGATAATGTTATATGTGATAAAATATATAATTCAGAATTTTAGGATAAAAAGTGGTGGCTTGTGAGGAGATGTGTTGATATAGGCATTTAGTTGTATGTTCTAGTTGGTTGTTTGCTGTCGTAGATCGAGCATTATGTTGTTTTAATTTGAGGAAAGGGATTCGGACACAAGTTCTAATTTCTGATTCCCTCTATCTTCTGTGATTGCTACCTAAGATGATAACAAATGTAAAGTAGAATACTTGAATTTATTTCCCATCCTAGGAATCGTTGATGTCGGTCTTTATAATTGAGGACGTAAGCTCCGATTTTTGTTCAAGTTAGAGAAGAGCAACATTTGATTTTGTTCTGAAAATGAATTTTAATTTGCACTCAGGCCATTGGTCATGGAATTTGTTAGTTCTTAACTTATATGTTTTCTCTTTCCGAAGACTGTTTCTTTTATTTGTACCTAAGATGATAACAAATGTATTAAGAGTACATATAGTGTTCATCCGAGAAATTGTTGATGTCAATCAATCTTGGTAATTGAGGGCTAAGATTAGGCAAGTAGGATACGTAAATTCCAAATTTTGTTCAAGTTAGGCCCTATTCAATAAAGCTTAGTCCAGCTCATTTCAACTCAAAAGTAAAGAGTTTTAGAGAAAAGCAACATATGATTATGTACGGCAAATGAATTTAAGTTGCATTGAACATGGGTTTTATTAGCTCTTAACTTATATGTTTGCCCTTTCCGAAGTTGATAATTTGTTCTTGTTATACATCTACTAAATGTGTTATAATATAAAGTGCTATTTTGAATTGCTCCGGTGATTTTTGAACCCTGTATATATTGAGATAGGTAGCCTGAGTGTCAATAATACTATGTCAATTGGTAAATTCTAGACTTGCTTGAGTGTTAGAGGATGAGAATTAGTCAATGTGATCAGTGGAAGTCAGTTTAGTGCGATGTACTTCTAACAAGTGACTGTTTAAAGAGAAGATATATGGACAATTTGTAAATCTCTACTATAAAAACTTATATAAGTCGGTCTTATTTGGTAAGACCACTAAGTTGTTAGACAAAAAAATATATTAATTAAATCAATAAACCTAATAGTTAAAGAAAACCCACAAGTAGTTGATGGTCTTACCGTAAGGCGGTCTTACCGGAGACTTGTTAAATCTCTAAAGGGGCCTCCGGGCCAGTCAGTTCCTTTGTTTTCATATTTTGTGACTAATCTTAGCAGGGATAATGTGTTTAATAAAATGTTAAATTGCTAAGGCTCTAATGGCGATGAGCTGGTGATATGCTTGAATAGATTGGGAATGAACAATCAGAGTTCTTTCTAATCCTTGTATATAGTATTTGAAGCTCTTTCTTTACTTTTCAGAAAATTTAGAAGTGAGCTTGTCGTCCATTGAACAAATGCACTTTTTCTGTCTATGTTAATTTGTTTGTATTTGCTTCTTAATGTCATACTATATTTCTCTAATGTTTATCTAATGCTTGAGGTAATGTTATGTTAAAGATTGGTTTTGCTCATGAACAGGCAGTCAACGAAGTTGAAGCTAAGGGCTTCAATCCTGGCCTCATCGTCCTGTTGGTCATTGGAGGACTGTTGATTTCCTTTCTAGTTGGAAATTATGTACTTTACACTTATGCTCAGAAGAATTTACCACCAAAGAAGAAGAAACCTGTGTCGAAGAAGAAGATGAAAAGGGAGAGGCTCAAGCAAGGTGTTGCACCTCCTGGAGAGTAAATATTCACGAGTTCAGAAAATCTATCCTCTGCTTATCTCCTTGTTACAAATTTGCTGCTTCGGGACCTCATATTGTTTTTATGTAACTCTTTAAGTTAGTCACATGCTTAATTATGGTATGGTTTAGTGGGTAGTACAAGGACTATAAATCTCAAGTTTGCTTTGATAAGCAGGGTCCTTAAATCTACATGATTACACAATTTCCAAAAGCGGAAGTAGCACTAATCTTTCAACTTGTAAGGCTGGTGCCCATTTACAGCTCGAAAGTGGTATGCTGATGTCTATTGCTTTGTCAAAGATGTGAGAGTTTCTCTTTGGTAATATTGGGTTGTTTTACTGTTAAATTTGTGTTGGTGTACTTAAGCGTTGACCCGAAGCTATGGCATTTATTTTAAAAATCAGAGATCTACCTACCAGTGAAGCAATGATGTTAATGTCTTTTATACAGTCAATACTCAGACCTTTTTGTTTGATCATATGCTGAAAGAACTTAAAATTGTTTGATTAGCTGTTTTTGGGATCAATAATTTCGACTAATTTAATTAAGCACTTGATCAATGACTACGGTTTGCTGAATGCGCATTCCAGGAGCTCTGTAGTAATAATCATCTCATATACCATTTGTAAGAGGTGGTAGGAGAAGAGATTAGCAACAGATTAACTGTAGGATCGATTGCTGAATTGCTGATAGATCTAGCAATATGTTTAGATACTCTAGACAGTAAATAGAATACTGAACTGCTGATAGATCTTGCAATGTCTAAGTACGGACGTACAGTAGATGAATGCTGAGTGCTAATGTTTAACGAGTGCACCCATGGTAAAAAGTTGTGTACTCTAAACCGTTTTAGTTGGCACAATTTAGGCAGAGTGATCACACTATTTGTCTAAAAAACAAAGTAAGTGCGACATTGATGAATCAATCCAAGCATCACCAGCTCTAAGAATTCTTATTGACAACGCAAAATTGTGTACTGTAAATTTTGTAATAGACAATTGTGATTGACTGATTGCACCAGATTACCAAAAAAAAGCTTAATAGAAGTTCAGCAAAATTATTAATCTTCATAATAGAGTTATATTAAACTGATATACTTTTTAGTCTTAAGCTCCTCTAAACAACAGCCGGCCAGCAGCTCCACTGGACCTACTACGTATAACATGAGACTCAAAAAAAAAAAAAAAAANAAAAAAAAAAAAAAAAAAACAAATGAACAGACAAATATCCCAAATCCAGTATCACAAAAAAAAATACCAATCATAGTCAACTTACTGTCTTCATCTTCATCATAATCACTGTCACTGCCACTCTTCTCGAAATCACGCTCATCATCACTAGTTTTCGATTCACTATATACCTCAGCGTCATCATCTAAATCTTCTTCATCATCATCATCATAATCAATGTCATCAATGTCCTCACAAAAGTCATTTTTCTCAGTAACATCATCATCATAATATCCATCATCATAATCAATGTCCTCACTGTCCTCACAAAAGTCATTTTTCTCAGTGCTGCTGTTGCTCTCAATTTTGGGAGAAAAGGATGTCCTGCCATTAAAACAAGGTACCATCACTTGCTCTTAGAATTAAATAAATGGCATGCATACTGAAACGTAAAAAAAGGGGAAAGCAACTGATATTCATATACTCATATCTACCCCTCGTTTTCCAGAGGCATATTGTTTATGGTGAGATGCTCGGAGTTCTACAAAGTATTAAGAAACAAAACTAATTAGATTATGGCTATGATCAATGCTGCCTATTTAATCATTCAAAACAACAAAAGTGAACCATCAGAGCAAAAAAAGAGAACCAGAATATCAGAATTCAAAAGTAAACATTACTTGTGTGTACTAAACATTACACAGCATACACCTAAGTCCTTGTGAGCCAACATACAATGCTGATTCACATAACAATGTCATCATACACTCATACAGCATACGCCAGAGGCATAAATTCAATAATATACAAGGGAAACAAAAACACGAGACAAGATGCTTTGAACCTGCTAATATGCTATTTATCTCCAACCAAGTTACTCAAGAAAAATTCCACAAACTAACTTCTAGTATTCCTGATGATTTTCACCGTAAGAATTCTGAGTTTGATAATCACCACACACAAGTACACAACTCGCATAGTCAATGTTAAGCATTTAAAGAAATATTAAAGTACATTTGAAAGAATGACAATGATGCAACTAAGAACAAATTACTAGCAAGAATAATGACACAAAGAGGGTCTTTGGGAACACAATTTTATACCTCAACATTACTTTCCTCCGACTCCTTCCCATCGCGACCTTCCTCCTCATTCTCACTGGTGTCAGTTGTTCCGAAAGGTTAAAAAATACTCTCAACATGATCCCATACCATCACCCTCCTAGCATAATCAATATGATCACCTTGAGCATAATCTAGAGCTTTCTTAGAAGGATCAACAAGCTTGAACTCATCAGACTGTCGCACCAAACATTTACCTGTCTCAGACACAGCAATCAAAGAGACGTTCCCAAAATTAGCAGAAAAAATCTTCTGCCAAGAACTCCAAGCATCAGGATTCTTCAGAATCCATACATCAGTGACATTGTTGTTTTTTAATTTGCCACGCAACGACAAGTACCCCTTCACCTGAAGCAATTTCAGTGAGCCGCAGTACTTGTTTTGCCAGTCTAACTTAGGAAATACTTTCATTTCATTGGTCACAACATTAAACCCCACAATATTATGGAACATCCATAATCCACGAGGCCAATACGTAGTATCGCCAACCAACACCGCCTGGTGTTGCAGCTTCTTTGCAACAAGCTCCTCCTTGGACTTTTCCCTTACTGTTTTCCATTTCCAACACCACAGCCTCATCCGAAGATATGCATAACTTCCGGAAACCCTCCTCCATTTTCCAATTCTCAACAAAAACACATATTAATTCGTCCCACTCCCAAAAGTAGCAACAATTACAAAATCATCAATCGACGACACATAACCAAAACCATACGCCTCTGAAACATGGACTCCTTAGAACTATTAATATCTACAGTCTCACCAGTATGCGGATTCCAAAGCGTAAAAAAACATAGCCTCTCATCTTCACAGTCATCCCGCTGAAATAAACACACAATACCATTGCAAGAGTCAACCATATTGTACCAGTCCACATCCCCAACACCACCCGATAACTCGACTAAGTCGTCGTTAACGTTGGTGGTGTCACTGTAAGGTAACAGACAGTAGGAATAATGATATGAATCAACGTATATATCTAAACAACTTCGACGGTTTGATGGATGCAGCTAAAAACAATGCAACATTACGGCAATTGGTGGCCTTTCGTGACATAAGGCAATTAGGTGCATCAAGTCAAGCATTATGTATGCATGGTCACATGCAATTAATTCATCACCTTAAGATTTGAGTAATATTTATAGTGTTTAGTAGATGTGTTTTTGCCTATGGGTTTTTTTGCCATAGCAATTGCTAGGTTTTTTTATTTCAGGCATAGGTATTTTTATTTCTTGTTGAGTATTGGTCATCATAATCATCCTAAAATTCATGGAGAATGGTTTCTTGAAGATTTTTTGATTAAAAGATTGAATCTTGAAGCATTTCTTGAAGATTTGAAGAAGATCTTGAAAATGGCGCAAGAACAATGGCGAGTTCTTGGACAATTTTTAAGAGTCTTGAGCATTTTTAAAATTCCGTGATTTTTGAATGTAATTTTGATGATTATCTTGTTAATTAATTAATTAGTTGATAAGGACATACAGTCGTATACCTATTAAAAATAACCTACTATTCTAACTATGTTGAAAGGGAAGTAGGGATCGTATCTATAGGGAAGCAAGCAATTCTACTAATTCTAAAAAGTCACTTTGCCGTAATGGGCCTTTGAATATTGGGATATGACTAAAAAGTTAACTAAAACTAGGAATGAATCGATTAAGGGAATAAATTTATAACTAAGCCTAGGACATCGGTTCACCATAGATTAACAAATGAGTTGCACATAATTGATTAGCAGATTATTAATTTCCTTGAATTAAGGTTCACTAATTCTCTTGAATCTAGTCTCCTTCAAAACTCCTCGAATGGCTCTCACTCATTTAGACTTGTTTTTGCTATTGTCCCTATGATCTAATTGTGATAATCTTACCTCGCGGTATCGATTACAACAATATCAAACTAACAATTAAACTTGACCAGTATTTAACTGAAAGCAATAAAAGTTGACAACAAAAAATCAAGAACATTAATAGCTAAACTAAAAATTATGAGCAAAACATCAAAATCAATCCATAGATCCCTTAGTCCTAGAAAGGAAACTACTCACTCATAATTGAAAATACAAAAACTAAATCAATAACAAAAATCAAAACTTTAAACATGGTTAAACTAAATAACTTAACAAATATTAAAGAATTAAACAGCATGAAACTACTAAAACTAAAAGCATAAATTAAAACTAATACTAAACATTAATAAAGAACAATAATTAAGATTGAGTGAAACTTGAATATTATTGATTTGAATGATTGAAAAGTATTCCACACTTGGAGAGAAATTTAGGGCTAAACTAGGGTTTGTGAATAATAAAAGCGTAATTAGGATTTTGGAGAACAAAAACAATATATACTAAGGCCTAACACAGCAAAACCGCATGGAAAATCGCCCTCGGAGCTGCCCGCTCGGAGGGGTCCGGGCAAGCAACCCTCACCCGGGCGGTTAGCTTCGACCCGGGCGGATAGCTCTTTCTGGTCCATTTTTTATTTCTTTCCTCGTTTTCCTTAATTACTTTGTTAATTCTTAATTTAATACTCCTAATCCTTAGTAAAGCTTTCGCAAATGACTTCAGCTCTTCACTAACTTCTTCAAGTGCTTCACAAGGATCGAAAAACAACGATAAATCATCGATACCTGTAAAATCTTATAAAAAGCACAACAAACACTCAAAATAGCAAAAGTTAGTAGAAATGGCTCAAAAGAGCCGTATTAGAGCTAAAAATCAATCGGGATCTGGGGTAAAATACATGTCAAATACTAACTTATCATTAGTCAAGTTGTTAGGATAGAATTTTGATAATTAGAATTAGTTAGAGATTGTTAGCAAGATAAGATCAAGAAGCTATGATGATGTGGCATTCTTATCTTGAGTTTGTTATGCAACTTGGATAAGTAAGCATAGGTGGCGATTTTTATCTTGATTTTCACGTGTGTCTTTATTGTTTTGAGCCTTCGGAGGTTGTTAGGATTTAGTACTTGGTTATTCTATAAATAGCCTTGAGATTTCTTTGTAGCAACATAGATTGTTTGAGTAATAAAAATCAACTTGATTGTTGTGCGTTTTTTCCTTATTGTTTTCGTTCAAAAACAATATACTTTATTTTGTTAATTGGTGCATTAGCTTTAGATTCACGTGAGAACAAAGGAGAGTTTGAGGGCGCTTTGGCTTTAATCAAACACTATTTGTTCGAAATTTCCCTAGTTAAAACTCTTGGTGGTTTCTTTATAGGGTGAAAACTAGACAACATTGTTGTGAGTGGAGATTCCTATCAATATTCACATCAAATAACATTTGTTTTCGCCGTAGAAGTCAGAATTAGTAGGAAAAATAAGAAAATGTCGCCGGTTTACATAAGGTGAAGAGAAACTTAAGTGTAGTTTTGCGAAATGGAGACTGGAAATTGTGAAATTCCACTTCTTGCAAACTAGTTTGAGACAGATTAGAGATTTTGGCGGGAGTCGAGGGAGAATTTCTTCTGTTATTATGTGGTCTGTTAGATATGTGGTTTGTGGCGAAGCGGTATTAGCGTTGTTTATGGGTTTGCTGGCTTTTGCTGTTGCTAGTTTTGATATATTGTTTGCCATTTTTGCCAGAAACAAACCATTGTTCATTTTAGCAGTTTTATTCACCCCATACTTACCCATACACTCTCAATATAAGCACTCCCCCCCCCCCCCCCCCCCCCCCCCCCCCCCCCCCAACAACAANCCCGCCATGAAGCAAACTAATACATAATTCCCGTAATCTATTTCAGCCTTTATATCTTCATGTGAAACAATAACTGGCTTAGAATTCTTAGCAATATTAGTTTCCAAATGTAGGCCATCTTGTGTCTAATGAACAAATAGGGTTGAGTTCCAAAATTTCTTAGTTGCTACATTCCTCGCCCTTCCTTGTTCCCCACCCTCTGCACCCTTGATGAAACCAACCTCAAGAACAACTAAAGCTAATGGAATAGTGTTTTCAATTGTATGAATACCAAATCCAACCCCTGCAGTTAAACCCTGAGATCCACTAGCACCTTCATTTGTCCCCTTCACTAGTCAGACCAGGTACACCCAAACTCCACTCCACTTCCAACCTCATCTTCAAAAACTTCAGCAACAGATTTAGCACATTTTATGTGCAATTTCAGCTTATCCTTTCCCCTTTTTGTTGAAAATGAATTACTTACCTTCTTTGCTTTCTTCTTACCCTTTGTCATAGCAACAAAAGACTTGCACAATAATAAAATATTAAAGAGATGTCAGCGAAAAAATTAATTCCGAAACCGGATTTTTAATCAATTTTCTTCTAAAACACTTCATTATCCTTTTTTAAAAATAGAGGATATATCCGATTTTTGGTTTTTGTTTTTCTTAAAAATCCTGAATGCGACTTTATAAACTTCATTCCAGTTCTGATCCAGTATCCGGTTTATAAAACCGGCTATCAAGTCCAGTTTTTCCGAATTTCAAAAATCCGGATTTTCAGGACGGAAATTCGAAAAAACCGGATAAAAACTCTACTCCTAAGTCCCAACTCGGATCTTTCATATTTTATATACTAGTTTAAATGTCAATTAAAGGAGAGGCCTCCAAAACCCAAATGGAGGCCTCTCATTAATCCAACCAATTATTTATTTATTTTATTTTTTTACAAAAATGGAAGTTACCTTTCCTTAAAAAAACTACTTTTTTGTAAATTGTTTTGATTCCTATCAATAATAAAATAAAATAAAATATATAAGAAATTTATTCTACGTATGCTTGATTATCACTTCAACGGTTTAGAATGTCGATGGAAATAAAAATCATATTTTTGCATCTTAATGCTGATTAGATGTCTAATATAATGTTTTCAATGATTGAATTGCCGAAGTGAATTGAAAAGCTTATAATACAAACATATTTTCCAAATTATGATATCATTGTAATTGTAATACCAAATATTTATATGTGCTATTAATTTTTGATATATTTTTTGCTATTCCATATACCATAAATTTTATCTTCATTGGTATTCAACCATATTATTATAATAACTTTGTGCAATTGCACGGGTACACTCTAGTTAAAGTAGCAATCAATAGTGCACCAGGAACTAATCCATAAATGTTAGTTCAAATTGAAGGATATAGTCTCCAACAACACACCTACACACATTAATTTAAATTATTTAACAGATAAACATTCCAATACAGATTCATTCACTTGCACACGTCAAACAATCAACACAATCAAATGCAAATCAACCAAAAATAAACAATAGACAAATGACAAAATAAAGTCTCTTTGTTAGTTAGTGCACTTTTATGGACCCACTTTCATTTCTAAACTGCAAGTTCCTTAAATGAACTTTCTTTCGTTATAACTGATCAATTCAACAACATTTTTGTACGCTTACAAATTCATACACTCAACCTTCAATATATATACTAGAAAAATCATTGTATTCTCAAACTTATTTTATCATTAAAATTTTATTTTATTAATTACAAAAAAAAAAAAAATGCAGAGGTTATTTGTATCAAAAAAAACACTTTCTTCTTTATTATGGAGAAATAATTCAATTCAATTCTCTGGTTTTTCTACCTCTCTTCTCTTTGATGATACCCAGAAACAGGTTTTTCTTTATTTATTTATTTTAATTTATTTTTCTCCATTTTATTTTTTTTTCTGGGTATTAATTAGACCAAAATTGCAGATTTTTTAATGGTAAATTATGGCTTATTTTTGTGAATTGCATACTTTTGACTAATTTGCATGATTTATTTCAATTTTTTTTTTTAATTTTAGAATAAAAAGAATTAATTTATCTATTTTTTTTTTTTTAAATTTTGTAAATGGGTTATACAGTTCAAGGAAAGTGTTGCGCAATTTGCACAAGAAAATATAGCTCCTCATGCTGAGAAAATTGATAAGACAAACTATTTTCCTAAGGTTGGTGTACAAATTTTAGTGGGGTTGACTTATTTTATGAATTTAGAATTTTATACTAATCACCCATTTATGAATTTTGATGTTAGGATGTGAATTTATGGAAACTCATGGGAGATTTTAATCTTCATGGAGTTACTGCACCAGGTCTTAATTTCATGTTAATACTCATTTCATTCTTTTTCGTTTCTAAGCATGCCAACTATTATAGTGTGGTGGAATTGTAATATAATTAATTTACTTTCACAAGTAATTGTTTATATTGCCTTATTTGGTTATTAGCTTTCTGAACAAGTTTATTTTTTGGTTGTAGAGGAGTATGGTGGGCTTGGCCTTGGTTATCTTTACCACTGTATTGCAATGGAAGAAATCAGCCGTGCCTCTGGTTCAGTTGGTCTGTCATATGGAGCTCACTCTAACCTTTGTATAAATCAGCTGGTAGTCCAATACTTGAGACTTTTAATTCTTTATTAATTGCGCACGCTATGCTGTTTTGTCATGTAAGTGTTGTGTTGTTCAGGTCAGGAACGGAAATTCTGCCCAAAAGCAGAAATACTTGCCTAAGGTAGCACTCTAATTTTAAACAGCATGCTTAAGCTTGTTTGCCTTGTTGATTATGCATGTCTTATTACTTCATAGCTTTGAAATTTTCATCTCAGATATATATCCTTTTAATGGTATGCTACTTGATAGGAAAATACACAGAACTTTTAGGTTGGTAAGAGACTTTTGACTATACTTATGCCAGATCATGTGAAGTTTGGCATCACAGCCAAATGACAAAGTCGGGGATAAAGAGCTGGCAGGAAGGGTTAGGATAACTTTGTGGGCTGTTTTTTTTTTTTTTTTTTTCTAAATTTGCAAAAGATATCAAATAAGATTTACAGTTCAAGTCCGTGAGAGCAATTTCTTAGTTTCCCGCATTTTTTCTTTGCACTTTATTTTAAATACTCGTATTTAAGTCTACTGCACAATTGCACATGCAGCTTATCAGTGGGGAACATGTTGGAGCTTTGGCAATGAGTGAACCGAATGGTAAGCATTTATGACTTATGTACTCTATTCTTCCGTTCCTTGTGAAAAAAACTTGTGCATATCCATGATTACCAGAAAACTGCTTGAGTAACCTACATATGTCCCATCATTTCTCCTTCCTGGCTGTGGTTGCAGCTGGTTCTGATGTTGTTGGTATGAAGTGTAGAGCTGAGCGTGTTGATGGTGGCTATCAGCTAAATGGGAACAAAATGTGGTGCACAAATGGCCCGACTGCTCAAACACTGGTGTGCACATCTTTCTCATCAACTCATATAACATGAGGTGCATTTTTCCATTTACATGAAATACTATGCCGTGACATTCTGTGTTAAATTGCGGGACTGAGGCTGAAACAAATTTACTTAATTGGATATAATTTGAATTAGAAATGCTGGTGAACAGTTATAATTAATGTTAAACATGGAATTAGCACACTCTTTGGTTAAGCTGGGTTGTATATGCTTGGGATGTTGGGAATGTTTTTTATGTAGTATATTGTGGTCTTATGAATGAAAGATGCTAAGACCAAAATAGAATGCTTCAATATCTTGATTTTACTCTTCTGTTATAGCTTACTTTGTATGCTTCACAGCTGGGAAAAGACAAACAGTCTTATCTCCTCCTACCCCTTCCCCCAAACATGCACACAAATATATTTATTTAAAAAGAAAATATATATATATATATATATATATATATATATATATATATATATATATAAGACTGGAAGGTTTGTGTGGGCCTTGTATTTCATAATGACCTTGTCCTAGATTCTGAAATTTCTTCTTTAGCTATGAATAATCTTCTAATTTGCTTTTCAATAATGAAACATCTTGCTGGAGCAGATTGTATATGCAAAAACAGATATGGCAGCACATTCCAAAGGAATTACTGCATTTATCGTTGAAAAAGGAATGCCTGGGTAATACTTCTGATTTATTCTTATGTATCTGTAAAATTATACCTCCTTGGATTCTTGCAACTGTGCATAATGTTTAAAAAGAAATTCTTTTTTTTTCTTCTTTTTATTGAGTTACGTAACATAGATGTGACTATAATCCTTTTATTTAAAAATTGCTTAGATCACCTCCTGATTGATAATCTGAATGATCAGTTTGGTATTTAAGGCCTGTTTCCTTCAGCTTAAAATCAGTTCAGTTCAGCTCTTCTCTTATTTTGCTATTCATTAATCCTTCATAAAAAACTTTCAGTTCAGTTCAGCTCCAATCAGCTCAACTGTTTTCAGTTGAAGTAAACAGGCCCTTATTAAGATCAGCATTGTCCTTTTGTGTTCTAATAGCTTTTCCTTATTATGTCATAGCACATACTATCAATTTCAGTTTCTAAATAAGATCATGCACCAACAGATGTTTCCAAACTGTAACACCATAGATAAACTGATAGTATCATCCTTACACACTTACACCCCTTTTATAGACAGAATTGACTTTATCATTTACTTTATCGTAAACTGATATCGCCAAAAATGAATCACTTACTTTATCCTTCGAGGTTTCTTTAGGGTCCTATCC
This sequence comes from Suaeda aralocaspica, assembly GCA_016808085.1. NCBI lineage: Eukaryota > Viridiplantae > Streptophyta > Magnoliopsida > Caryophyllales > Amaranthaceae > Suaeda > Suaeda aralocaspica. The sequence goes on from PYUH01000148.1 coordinate 979,232, forward strand.
TTAATCCTTTTTTCTTTTTTCTTTTTTCTTTTTTTTTTCTATCCTTAACCCTTTTTCTTTTTTTTTTTTTCTTAACCAAACCTATTTCATCAAAAACATTGATTAGAGGTAAAAAGTTTAAAGTAAATGGTTTTTATTCAGCCATAGGTATATTTGAATTTTTTTTAATCAATCACCTAAAAGTTAAGCTAGAGTATAAGGCGAGATATGACTTGAGAAAGCATTCCATTCATGTTGCCTTGCTCCTATTCAAAGCCCATCAAAAGAGTTGAGAACTTGAGACATTGAATCCACAAAATGTTTGGATTGAATTATGGACTTTCTTTTTCTTTGAAATCCATGTCCATTTCCTAAGTGTTATTAAGTGATGAGTGTTTGTATGTGATCTTTCTCTGAATTTTTACTTGCTGGCACTCTTCTCCACTATATAATTTATGCCTTTTAAATTCTTGCTATCCGATGGAACTGGATGTCAATTTGATAATTAAATAGATCTGTAACCATATAATTACCGGTCTCATTTTTTAAGGAAACTTATTTCTTTTCTCTCCCTGTTTCATATATTGCAGATTCAGCACTGCCCAAAAATTAGACAAATTAGGAATGAGAGGAAGTGACACGTATGTACTCTATAAGCTACTGACAACCTATGCTCATGATTCAATATCTTGATCCCTTTTTTTTGGATTGAAAAATACCTTACAGATGTGAACTGGTTTTTGAGAATTGCTTTGTCCCTCAAGAAAATTTGCTTGGGGAGGAAGGAAAAGGTGAAATTTATGCTTTGTGCAATTTGCTCTATGCTTCTTAATATTTTTAGAGAAAATTTAGCTTTCACGTGCTTGTAGACTTTTGGTTGTTCAACTCATTGTTTTTTATTAAGTGTTACAAAGACAGTGCATCCCTCAATTCTAGGACTCTTTTAGAATTTAAAAACTTAAAGCTAATCTGTTATACTTTTTCTTGGAAAATATTTGAAGATATATGGTGTGTTACTTGGATGAAACGTTTCTCTCAATGTTTTCCATCAATTCACTTAAGAAAAACATATCGACTAATTTCCATATGCAATTTAAGCATAGAGAAGTATCTCCCCTCAATTGATTTTCTTGTCTGAGATAAGACATATAGCACCTATACAAAAGAGAATAGTCATGTGAGTATGAGAGAATATGTTGTGGAGAATTTTGAGAAGAAAAAACTTCTCCTTTCTATAATGACAGTGTTACCCTATGCAAATAAGTATTAGAAAATTTTTCTTTTTCGCCTAATCTTCTGTGATTGAATCACAATTCACAAATTTGATAAAACACTTATAAAATCATAAAACAAATATATATATATATATAAATACACACACATATATAAATATAAAGAAGGGAAAGAAAATTCCAATCATGATAAATGATTAAGGCCATAGCAGGACCAACTGTAGGAAAGCTTGCCCTTGCTAGATCAAGTATCTATTTTCATTGTTTTTATGACCAAATTGAGTCTTGACTATGGCTGAGCTGATGATTATCATATGATGACAATTCCTCTATCACACTAAACCATTTTTACCTAAATAAATTATTTATTGTAGTCATGTAATCTATGCTTTTTATTGGTACCTCATTCTTGCTGCTGTTAATGGTTCGATTTAGAATAGCACTTTGCCATCATCCTCCCTACCAAGGAATAATACACATAATGTTTCAGAATTATATGAAATATTGGCTCATCTAAAAATAAAATCAGTTGATAACTTGAAGTTGTATATTTCCAAATTTACCCTATCTGAAACTCTGCATTTTGATTTGCTTTGTTAATTCTCCAAAAGGAAGGCTTCATTTATGCCCTTAACAGCTTCTTCTTGCTATAGCATATGCATGTCTTGGTATCACTAATTAGCTACCCTAAATACTGACCCTCTTTGGCTTGTTCCTGGAGGGGACAGCCTTAAGTCAAACAAATGGAGAATAATCTCCTTTTCATCACTTTGGTAGGTGTGGCATCACCATCACCTCTTATGGAGATCTGGTTGGTGAATGATTCTGGTTGTTAGACAAAAAAAAAAAAAAAAAAAAAAAGNAAAAAAAAAAAAAAAAGGTTGTTGAGTCGTACAATCCTATGAACTGGATCGCACGAAATGGTAATTTGTTGAATATGATTTCCGGATCCTGGGAGATCGTTATATGAGCATGGAACATTACCATGTATACATACCTTTTGCTACGTTCTACAAAAGAGGACTCTGCATGTGAAGTTCCTCAGACCAGGATCAGTTTTTTCAATGGCATTCAATGAAACTATGCTGTCTATGATTTCAGATCCTAAGGGCTCTTTGTGTGAGCATAAAGCATTACCTTTTCCTACATTTTGCAAAAGAGGACTTTGCATGTGAACCTCATAAGAAGTCACCCGAGTGTTTCCCCTCTTACATTGACTTAGGAATTTGGAGCATTATCGGTCTATATATACCTTTTTCTACATTCTACAAAAGAGGACTTGGCACTTGAAGTTCCTACTTTGTACTTTCTATGGAGCCGCCTAACTTTTCTCCTCTACCCTCTGATATTCCACTACGGAATTCAAAAATTATTTAAAATTGATCTCTACAATGGCGTGTGCTGATGGTCAGAGATAGTCGCTCTAGATAGTCACTTCAATTGCTTAATATCAGGTTGCATGCTGGCTAATACTGTGACATTGCTGTTTGACCATCTTCCAGGGGTATATGTTATGATGTCTGGGCTGGACTTGGAGAGACTTGTTTTGTCTGCTGGCCCTCTTGGAATTATGCAGGCTTCACTTGATGCTGTTCTTCCTTATGTTCGGCAGAGAGAACAGTTTGGGCGTCCAATTGGTGAATTTCAATTCATACAGGTCTATAGTTAGCAAGCTTAAATTTTCAGTTTCGTTTAGTAACTGTAAAACTTCCAGCTCCAAGGTCTTGATTCTTGAGTAACATGGTTGGGTTGCTGATGCAGGGGAAGGTTGCTGACATGTATACTTCCCTGCAGTCGTCAAGGTAAAATTTTAGACAAATTGATTTTTCCATTTGCTTGAGCAGCAGGAAATGGGAATAAAAAAAGCAATTTTTCCTTTTACAGGTCATATGTATACTCAGTTGCAAGAGACTGTGATGGGGTAATTGTTGAGCCGAAGGTGTGTTGATTAATCTAGCTTCTCTAAGTATTTTTGACTCATTTACCTTGCAGATCGCCAGTTCCTAATTCTGTTTTCATTTTTTGTTAACCACTGCTCAAATTGATGGCTTATAATGATAATCTGTTTTGATGTCACGAATGATTGTCTTTCTGTTGCCCTCTCTTAAGTGGGGGTTGTTAACTTCCATAATCAGGTTTTTCAGCTCTTAATAACGTTCAAGAAAATTGTCTACGTAGTATGATAAATTGGTGGAAGAATCAACCTTGAAAGATGGTTAATTAGAATTAGAGATTTACATTCAAGGACTTAACTTTGAATATATTCAACATGTCTAAAGTTCATGACCTTCTTTCAGGTTCCAGTAGAGCTTTACACTGATGTCTAACTGTGTCTAATTTATGTAACTGAGTGCAAGTAACTTACCTCTTCTTTGATAGTACGAATTTACAGCTTTCTGGTGTGACTGCGTTAATGGGATAGGAATTGGATTAGAGTACATAATCTAAGCCATTAGTTCAGCCTTAAAAGCTACAGAGATATGCCATGAAATAATAATAAACTGCATTCACTGTCTATTGTCTTCTTCTCCATGTTGTAGCATCTGTTTTTAAATGTCAATTTGTTTTTATAAACCTGCCTGTGTTGCTATTCTAATCGGCTTTGGCAGCAATTTCAATTTCTTTTTCCTCTGTAATATGTTTCATTCATTTCAACGGCCCTGTTTTCTTCCCCTGTAGGACTGTGCTGGAGTTATACTTTGTGCTGCCGAAAGAGCTACGCAAGTTGCATTGCAGGTAAGCAACTTTCATTTGTGTGTTGGTACCTCACACACTTGGGAGTCTTCTTCGTTGTTTACGTATGCGACTTATTGCATCTCTTTCTCTACTGTGTCAGTGTACTCTTGCCAAAAATAGAAAAAGGAAAACTGGTTAGAGAAAATGGTCACAGAAAAATAGGAAAAACTGGGGGACAATTACCCAAATACAGAAGCTAAACTTGCACTCAATCTGAATTTTGATATCTTGAACAAAATTATTAGGCTTGAAAGACACATGTAACATTTGAACTGCAAAAGAAATGGCCAACCAATATTTATTGAGTGCTAATTAGTTAGACCAAAGAATATAAACTTCAAATTAAGGTTTGGTTGGGTAGAATTTTCCGTCATACTTTCTGCATGAATTAGGATTTGGGACCGCTACTTTTTTAGGAAACTTTACTAGCAAACCCCCTCTGTGATTAGTGGTTTTATCAACAATACTGAAAAAAACCCAGCAGTGGTAACCCTTGACAACTGGACAGATTAAAAAGGAGGAATGGCCTATTTAATGACAGCAAAAACCCTTTGCATGCATCTTAGTCCTGATACCTCAGTTTAGCCATATTAGTGGACACTGGACGGGGTTAATAGGAATTAGAGAAGTCGGTACCCTATTAGTAGAATTATGCAGTTGAGTACTACCTAAGAAGGGAAAGAGGGAGGGAGAATGAACATATGATCAAAAAACAATTTCATGAAAGGTTCTCATGTCAGTTTGTAGCAGTACACTACTACACTTCATTGAAATTGCCTCATCCTGTCTTAGTGCCTAGAGTCCTCGACACTCTTTTTAAACATTTACCCAATCCATGGTCACAGAACATTGCTAGGGTGGGACTGAGCCATGGCAATATGAATGATCTTAAAGATCTTTTGGTGCGGAAATTTAATTTCGATTATCAAAAGTCTTATCACCATGTGATATGAATGATCTTAAAGAGCCCATAGTGGTATAAATGGTCTTAAGGATTTGGATTTGCTTGAGTTGTTTAAAGAAAATGGTCACCAACAACCACAAGAAACACAAATGATTTGAAAGATAAAGGACATAACCACCACTTTCTGAAAAATTAATACAGATTTGAACAAAACCTCAACTTAATTCATTCAACTTGATTCTGTGCCTGAGTGCCTCTTTATGAAATTTTAAAGCATGCTTCTTCCTAAAAGCCTATAGAATACTAATCAATTAAGGCTTCTGATTTTCTTGAACCAAATGCAACTGTCCAAGTGGAGAAAATCATACTAAGACTAATCATGGCGTCAACTAACAACTATCCAAGAAGCTTCAAGAAGACCCTAGAACCTTCAACATGTAAATGCTGTCCATACTAGCATAAGTCAGTTTTACTTGTAAAATCAATCAATTACCCCAGCAATTTTCGTCCTCTTTGTTTCAGTGTCACATGGCCTTCCCCAAAGCTCTAACGCCATAAGAATTAGTCATTACTCACTGCCCTTCATTTTAATTCTGTAATGCAACTTAACAACATTATCTTAAAGGGATTGCTCATCTGTGGGCCTCCAACAAAGTTTATGACGCTTCAGAGAGGATCTGTAGCATTCAGTGGCACCTTTCGTCATTCACAAACAAACATTAATTTCTTGTCCAACAATGGATGAGGGAAAGCGACTTTACACACAATCCATAAATGTGAATTTTATTGATTAATTACATGTGGCTTCTTGTAACCACATAATGTACTACGTATTTAGGAAGGTTCAAAACATTGTCATTTTCTAAAATAATCATTTTTTATTGTTACTGTTTCTAAGATGCCCTTATTTAGAGTGGTCGATGTATAATGTCGCAATTGACCAATTATTAATTTGACAACATTTTTTATGGATACACTAAGAATTTCTAGAAATAACTTAAAGCACGATTTCCATCATGTACTATTTTCGATCTGGAATAATGTTGGTTCTCATTTTCATTACTTCCAACACTTTAACCATTGTGTTTTTTCAAGATTTAAGATATATTTAATAAGACTCAGGGAAGGACCGAAGGTTATGCATAAGTCTGTCATTGCTTTTGATATGAATATACGGATTTTGATTAATTTCACTGTCATTTGCTATGTAAAGAGAAATGGTCATAAAGCACAGTTACGATCAAGAGGGAAAAGTTTGCTGGTGCAAAACATTGCCAACGCTTTTACAATAGTTTTTTATGAAACTTTTCATAATGCATGAAAACATTGCCATTTTCTCAATTTATCACTTATTGATAGGAAAATCGCTTGATCTTTCTAACTTGATACCTTGATTGCAATTGAATATGTTAATTCTATTTGTCAGGCTATACAATGTCTCGGAGGTAATGGCTACGTGAATGAGTATCCAACGGGGCGTCTTCTTCGGGATGCCAAATTATATGAGATAGGGGCAGGAACTAGTGAGATAAGGAGAATGATCATCGGCCGTGAGCTGTTCAAAGAGCAATGACCACATTGAAATGGTTTCCGAGTGATTTAAGAAATAACAATGAGACATTAACAGTTCCCGCAAGGGAATCTGTAAGCATTCGATTATGCTGTAGTCCTCAATCCAATTGTTTCTGCTGATCATTACTAAAATTACCCTACTGTACATATTCTACAAACAGTGTAAAGCAACAAATAAGTTCAAATAATCAACAGTTTTCAACAACCAAAATGCTCAACTAATTCTGATGCAACGTTTGTGGCAAGTTTCATATAGATTCAACACGTGATGATTTGGTAGCAATTAAATGTGTCCTTTGTCTGTCATTGTTTTTGTTCTGATATTTCATGTTCCATTGTTCACTGTCTTCTTTGAGGCGGTAGCAAAACCTTGTCTAGTTTTCTTATTGCGAGAATGCTAGCTAACCACAACCAATATCCAATGGATTTGTAGCAATTATAACTTAGCTTTATGTGTCGAATCAAGTTTAAGGATTATGTCTCGCAAACACTATTCCCAAACAAGTTTTTCAACATTTTGGCCCTTCATTAACTTTTCAATACCCTATGCCTTGCAACTCCAACTAGTACTAAGACACTTGAGGAAACTTCAAAATATTACAATTTACAAGTTAGGACTTAAACTTAGAAAAAAAAAAGGTTACTAAGACGTAATGCAAACTAGTTAAATATATGATTTCTATTACTCCTATTTTGGAACAGATATTTGAGATAAGCAATAACATAACTCTGTTTTTACCAGTACATTCAGAGTTTACATACAACATAAGGTGCTACAGTTTAGTACGCAAGTAATACAGCACAAAACAAACAATACAATAATACATCAAAGACCTAGTCTTGGAATTCACAGATACACATCCATGTTTGATTTCAGATAGTACATTACTCACACAGGGTTAGGACTAAAGGCCATCACCCCTATTCAGAAAGCAACTGCAAATTTAAAAGGCAATTTTCCGATTCAGATAACTGGAATTGAACTAATTTATTCACCAATCGATAGGTGTGTAGATTAACAGGATTTCAAATCCTTGTCACAGTAGGAGATTAATCAAGCTGACCCACAGATGATGACTTGGATGCATCCAGCACGCTAGGTGCTTCCTCGAGACAGCTTAGGCTATCATCAGCTACAATGCCAATTGTCATTTTCTCTACTTCTTCTCGTGTATGTATGTGGATCTTTGATGCCCCACTTCACAAAACTCACTGCACACAAAGTTGAAATTAGTGATTATCGTGTACTGATTTAAGCTCGGTTCTATTCAACTTATTTTTAATTCAATTTGGTTGGTTAACCAACTGATGAGTTTGTAGTTTATATTATTATCAGTTCAACCCAACAGAACACGGCCTTAATGTCGAAAGGGAATTCAACTACAACTTCACATCAATAGACTAAACTTTGTGGACAGGCCTAAACAAACTCTCCCTATACCAATTAAGTTGCCACCAATGTTTTTGGCAGAACGAAAGTGAATAATAGAGCTATACAGTGGGTGAGTAGGTGTGAGATACAACTTTAGAGATAAAATAAAATGAAAAAAGACAGTAAAAGTGAGACATTTAATCAAAGAATTATTAAAAAAAAAAAGAGTTTGTTGAAACTAATTTTAAATGGGAAAGTAATCATCAAAACTATACTCCTAATAGAATTATACTTGTATATAAAGAAAGAAGGCAGTATATGATTGAAGAAACATACTTCCATGGGTCATCTCCCACGACCATTAAATCACTCTCCTTGTCGGTGTACAGTATCCTCCATCCCTTTGCAGGATTTTGTAAAAGTCCTTCCATGCCAAACAGATGCTCAAGTTCATTTATTAGTTCTGCATAGCTCTTCAATTTGATTAAATCAACGGCTCTTCCAACCAAGCTACCTTGCTTATGAACCTTCCAATTAACATATTTAAGTGAACACAGGAACAAAAAATCTCGAAACAGCTAAATAAAATTAATGTGGCAGCGTGGCACAAAAGACTCACCTTTGTGCAACTCCTCCGACTGCAAATGTCAGAGTTTGTCCCTGAAGTTTCCTGTTCCAATGTAAACCCAAATAATTTGCAATTTAAGCTAGACCCACTATCAGGAACATTTTTCTGGTCTTTAAAACTGGTATTGAGCACATGAGCATTGTCTGTTGGGTTGTACTCGGTTTCGACATTTGGCTTTGAGACTTTCTTCCCGAAGACATTGCTCTGGAAAGAAGATGCGTTGAGCCTTGAATTCTCTTTCACAATAGTAGTTTTGCATGGAACGGAGATAGAATCCTGGTTGGAATTGTAAACATCAAATGGAAGATACATGTTTCTGGCTCCTTCTGAGGCTAAAGGAAAGAAACTTGGTTTGAGTCCTTCATACAAATTGTAATAAGTAGTATCTAAACTAGGCTTATCCAAAGTACCAGAGTTGAAGTTCATTTTGCCCGTCAATGATCTTAACGGGTAGATTTCTTGACCTTGCAAGACCTTTGGAAATCGGTTTGATTCCAAAATTCCTGGGTATGTCATCGGTGGAGCCAGCGATCTAACCTCACTCACTCCATTCATTCTTAGTATCCTATTAGGCAAGTGACCTTCCTGGCCAGCTGATCCTGGTATAGTATTATCCAGCATGCTGCTTACCTTAACACATCCATAGGGATGTGAAACAAAAGTAACATTTTCTTGACCTTGCAAGACCTTAGAGGATCTGACAAACTCCTCAAAGTCCAATACTCCAACCCCTTCAGCTGCCACGAAAAAACCAAAAATATATAGGTAACCACAGAATTTACAAAATTCCAATATAGTGATATACTATTAAGAGCAGATTGTAGAATTCACTACAATCAACAGGATTGGACAGACTGGCTGGCAAACCAGTTCTAAGTTTTTTTTATCCTTGGAGAAGACTGGATGTTCAATGGAGGGAGAGAAACTGAAGGATCAATTTCCCAGGGTGAAACCCGTTATTGTTGGTCACGGACAATGCCGTCATCCCACCTTACCTGCGAGATTGAGCAAAATTTAGTCCAACATCGATAATTTCCCAAGGAAGAATGGAATGTGTGATGCTACTTATCAAAGTCACTTCATAAGATCAGGAGAATAATTAGCATCTGGATAAGGTTCAAGGATAGTTTAAAATGGAAGGAGCGAAAAAAGATTAAAATGAACACCACCAAAGGTTACAATAATTTGAGCAATTGAAGTTTATGGCTTGGAGTTTCAAGTCAACAGAATGGCCCTTTTATGTATTATTATCTTGAATTGCGTGTATATGTCGATATACGTAAGTAGTATCATACTCACCATCAAGCATCTCCATTTTGAATTCGGCCATTTATAGGGATCGATGTCATTAACACCAATAACAACACCATTGCACCTGGAAGACCAGATAAAATTGTAGCTGTCAGTTATTCAGGAATAGAGATTTGCATTAAAGAACACAACTTTGAACAATATTCATCATGACTGAAGTTCATGCACCTTCTTTCAGGTGAGTCATCAACTTCAAATCTCATCTTGAATCTTGTTCCAGCTGATATTGGACTTGAAATGCTTTGAACATATTGTCGGTATGGTAGAATAAATTCTGGATGGCTTGCCCTGGATTCCAGTATCAAATAAAATATAGTGACAACCAAAATCATCAAATGCAATGACCAAACCATTTTTCAAAGCAATACCACTTTCTGAAATATTAAAGACAACATCTAAAATTTATTAAATAATGTATCATGAAAAACTTTTTTTTAAAATAAAAAGAGGGGAGCGTTTTAGATTACATGGCAAAGTAGCATCAAAACTGAGCAGCTTGGCAATACTCTCAAGCTAATTTCTTGATAGTAGTCATAGTAAATCAAAAAACATAGCAATAGAGCATATGATATAGTATTATGATACATAACACCACATTCCAAGAATACAACACCGGTTACAAAAAAATTGGGAACCCTCCTCTCCTATTGCCAGATAACCATTTTTGTTTCCTATTTTGTAATGAATTTATCCAACTAAGGTGATGGGTGATGAGATACCAATTTTTAAACCTTCCTCTATCGAAAATAGAATCGTGTTTCTTACTTAAATTAGACGACTCTAATTGAATCCTAATAACAACTCCTTACACTATATTAAGGAATCAATTTGCATGCCACACTACAAGCCCCATTAAAATATCATCGGGATGAATATTATCTTCATATATGATCATATTTTGGCCATAATTTTCATCAGAAACCTAGAAAAAGGTTCAACAGTTAACAGATTAGACAAGGACAGCTAACCACATCAAGCCATCAACTCGCTAATAATGTCTGCAAATACTTGATGGTTTACCTTCAACAACGACAAGCATTCAGTATGCATTCTACTAATTCATATTTTTACCTTCTTCCAGAAATTCAGATGATAGAAAAATCAGAGACCATGCTCTATCAAACATAAATCTGAACTGACCAACTCATAGTATAAATTAAAAACTGAGATTTTATAAAGCAATAACATTAGTATCACATGACAGTAATATAGATGAAAAGAAATGCATCAAAAGAAATGTTCAGAAGGCATATATAGTGGTCAGAATGGGTCTGCTAACAACAGATATCAAGAAGAAAATACCTTATTGAGGGTATCCGTGTATAAGAAATAGCCTACATTGAACACAATCATAACACATTCAAGATTACCTGAACTTCGTACCTTGGGCTGTAGAAAACATGAAACATGGTCTTAGTAGACACTGCATTAACCACTGTAGAAAGAACGTTTCGATACATGCTCTGCTTGCCAATTACGGAATCAGGAAGACCACTTTTAGGCCGAACAGCTCTTCTTAAGCCCAATCTCAGCTCTCCATCTTCACCCCTGTGAAAACGGATCGTTACTCTTTAAAGCCCCAGATAACAACAGCCCAAATCGGCAATGCAACTCACAGCATGGCAATCTCTGCTATCATGTACCCAAAAAAGGTATTATTCATATTCAAGCAAACGGACATGACTGACACGTCAAAGCTAAAACTATTGAACAATAGCTCTAAATTTGTGATCATAATTAGTACCTAAATGCCTTTGTCACACAAATTAAAATTTCATCCCTAGTCTTAGTACACATTAAAAAAAAAAGAAAAAAAAAAGCAAGAAGAACCACCAAGGGCTAATACCTTAAGAAAAGCACAGCATCTCCTGAATGGAGATGCTTCTGGCTCACAAAAATGCTCCATCCTGTTGTCAATAGATGCCGTCTAGGCTGACCTGAGAAAGCAAAATCAGATTGTTCGATTTCCATCATAGATGGCTAGGGTCCTACATAATCTACTCGTAACAGTGTTTCAAGATACCACGATAAATATGTCGAAATTTCCACTCCACTCCATGCAAATCCTTAGCAACCAGTTCTTGGGAGGGACGCTGCAGTTTATAATCCTACACCACAAAAATAATACTTTTACAGGGTTGAATTTTTATGAAAAACAAAGCATATATCAACTGACTAGAAAAAAAAATTAACAATATCCGCCGTAATTGCTTCCAGCTTTAAGAAAACAAGTCCTTACCAAAGGAGGAAAACAGTCTTCAGCAGCACGGCGTGGCACTGAAAATCCACCATGAATGCTAGTATCAGAAGCTGTTAGAGTCTTACAGAACATATGAGGCGTTGATTTTGGGAGCACTTCCGTCACATCTTCTTCCCCTCCTAGCCCCTCTACTCCTTTATTTCCCACATTAGTCCTACTCAACTAAATCACAGTGAATAATAAACCCCACATAAGCAGCCATTCCACCAATTATTTGCACAATTCAGATAAACCATGAAATCAACATGACATCAATGATGCAAATCACTAGGACTGATGCAGTACAGCCAATAAACACAAGCTCTACTTTTCTTGGCACCCAACAAAAAATAAATCCTACTACTACCTCCGCTTCAAACTATTTGCAACGATTAGTAGCAGTAGTAAAATTGTACAAACAAAATATAAAATTAACTTATTTTAAAGAAGAAAGTTAGATATTATATAGTATATACCTCCGGCAAAGGGAACAAAGTCAGCTGAGTGTATACCTCATCATTCTCCTTATTAGCCTGTTGATAAGTTCATTTAAACAACTATCACATATCTATTATCAAATTCAATTACACATTAACAAAATCATAACTAACTAAAAACAAATAAAATCATAACTAACTAAAACATACATAATTAAGTATTTTTTTTATTAAAAAAAAAAAAGGTTAAGAACTTACAAGAAGTTGGATATTAGCAACCCTACAAAAGTTTTGGGGAGGCAAATCATATGTAGGGAGGTCCATGGAAGGACATGATGAACAAGATGCAATAGCTTGTTCCATATGACCTTGAGGAAAATACACAACCACATTTCTTTTTCTAGGTAATGAAGTAAGTAGGCCAGCACAAGCATGCCAAAGCTCCATGTAAGAAGAAGTAACATCACAAGGTGAAGAATTTGAAGAACATGAAGAAGAAGAAGAAGATGAAGAACAACAATAATAACCATGATTATTATCATTATCATTATCATTTCCTATTTTTTCACAATATCCATTGCAAAATGCAACTTTATCATAATTATTAATATCCCTTTTAATTACTTCATGATTCAAATCAATTTCCATGAACTAAATAAATATGAAACTAAGCTACACAAACATAAATATTAATCAAGCTCAAAATAGATTAAATATAGCGTTAAAAGTGCAAATAAATAACATAGTAAATGTAAATCTAAAACCCCATTAAAAAAAGTGTCACATGATTAAATTATATTAAATTGCTAGAACAAGAAATCAAGTGGGGTTTTTTTTTTGAACTTTTAAGAGATACCCAGAAAGTGAACACCTATAAATGACATAAAATTGTGACATATGAAGTCAAATCATGGGAAAAAAAATAAAAAAATAGAAATTTAGTGGGAATTTAGCTAAAAGAAGAGTAAAGAAAAAAGGGGGAATCAAATGGTAACTAGAACTTCAAAGTATGATTCTTTGACACCCATATTGCAGTACTGAGAATAGGAAGCAGCAAAAAACAGTGACAAACAGCAGAAGTTGAGACAGAAGGATATAGGCAAATGCAAATAAAGAAGGAAAAAAAAAGGCAATGAAAAAAAAGGGGCAATGTGTGTAACTTTGAATATTAACTAGCTAATTCCCAAGTCATGGTCGACTTTTAAATAACGCAACTGTGATTATTAAAATTTGTGGCGTATGTAGTACTCAATAATCTCGTAAATTTAAGATTATATTTTAAAAGAGCTTAATGATAATTAAAAAAAGATTTTGGTCGGGTTAATAAATGAAAACAATAATAGTGGTTTTCGCTTTAATATTAAATCGAGTGAATGGTTAATTAACACAAAGGAAAAAAATGGATGAAATTAATGAGAGATAAGTTGTGTTGGGTGGGGGGGACAAAACTAAGACAGTAGCATCATACCACAACTCAATACTCCCCCCACCATCCTTTGCCTTTGCTTTGGCTTTATCTTTTCTTCTTTTATTTTTCTTTCTTGCTCTTGTAATTATCATTTGCTACAGTTTTAGACTGAAATGAAAGAGAAAACAGTGTGAGACTTAAAGGGCCTTCTGGTGCGTTTTTTTTTTTTTTTTGACAGCAACAAAAAAGTCTTCTTAACTTCACATTGTATGAGAAATTTGGAAAAATGTCTACTTTATACGGTGTACTTTGGAATATTTTAGAAAAAATACACGAGGATAAATGTAATGTTCCATATTTTCGCGTACTTTAACAGTTAATTTCATATTTTATACGTATTTTTTTAATATTTTTATTGAGAAATTAAGTTCAATAAAAATATTAAAGAAAGTAAATTTAAATAAATTTTAATCAAAGTAACTATTTTATGTTTATAAATAATATTTCATGTTATTTTAAGTTTCATTAAATATTTTGAAAAGTTTCTAAAAATATAACTTTTAGAGTTTTCTAATTTTTTTTAAAATAAGGGCGTAAAAGTAATTTTAAACACTAAGGGTATTTTTGTAATTGAACCAAATCCTATTTTGAGGCCTATAAATACCCCTTAAAACCCAAATTTTCATATTTAATTTGCAATCTTAGAGTTTTAGGATTTCAAAAGAGAGAGAGAGAAAAAAATCGAAAATTTCTGAAAAAATAAAAATAATAAAATAAAATAAAATTTGGAACTTGTCGCTATTGTGCGTACGCCGCTGCTGCCGCCCACCTGTGGTCGTCCGTCGCTGCAGCTGCCCCGCGCCACCCTCGCCGACCACCTCCTCCCCTCTTTGGTATTTTTTGTACGCTTTTAATAAAAAAATTAAAACTTTTTCTCTTGTCTTTTTAATTCAATCTTGCAAATTTCATGTTTATAATTATGATTTATCATGTTTCTATAATTTTAATCATGTCTTTATAAAGTTATGATTTAGTTTTAAGTTTGAATTTATTTGACTGGTCATAAAATTTTAAATTAGGGTTTATGAAATTATGAAATTCATGATTTTATGATTTTTAATGATTTAAACTTCAATATTATGATCATGAATTGTTGTTGAGTGAATTTATGATGATTTTATGAAGTTTAGATTGGTGTTAAAGAGTTTTAAAGTTAGTTTATATTGCTGTCCAAATTTTATAATCATGAAAATCAATGGTATAAATATTATGAACATGTTTTATCTTATGAAAAATTATTCTAAAGCATAGATTTGATTCATGATAATAATAGTAGATTGTAAAAGAGTTTTATGATGGATTTATGATGTTTAGATGAGTTTTTAAGGAGGGTTTTGAATGAATAAATAAAGTTGTAAATTTTTATTAACACATGTTTATGCCTAATAAAAATAGTAGCATGTGATTTAAGCTAATGATTATGGTTCTTTTAGGCTTAAATTTTGCTAATTCTTCAGCTTTTTGGCTTGAATTTGCAAATTCGTTAGTTAGTAAGTTTTGAATTTGCGAGTTTTTCTAATGTTATTCTCATTTGTTTGTTTGGAATTTTTCAGTTTTTAGGTTTGAATTTACCATTTTTCCCTGGTGACTTACGGCGAACAGGTTTGGACATGCCTAGTTTATCAATTTTTCCTTTAAATTCTCAAATCAATCTTTTCAGTTGTTCAATTACTTGTTTGTGTTGTGTTTTTACGAAATTTGAGACTGAAAACATTGACATGTTTTAGGACATGCCTAGTTTATCAAAAGGTTCTCAAAAGTTGGATGTTTCTATTGGATATCTTTTCATATGTATGTTTTAGTTTGACTGTGGCATGTGGGATAGTAGATAATTAAGGATGATTATTAATGCGCTATCGAGTCTGCTAATTCATGCGCTTGCTTTGAAGAAGTTAGCTTGGTGATGTTGCTTTTGTGTTGCTATGTCTTTATTCAAACTGTTGTGTTTTGAGCTTGCACAAGCATTGTAAGATCCTGGAATTTCCTAACTTCCTTCTCTAGATTTTTCGGAAATATTATAATATAAATAAAGAATAACAATTATCAAAACTCCTAAACAACTAGGAAAAACCAAATTATTGCCGCCACCGTGATAACGGCTAAGGCTTTTATCAAAGTACTACAGCAGAAGTCTTTAAAACCAAAACCAAATTAAAACTTAAAATAAACCCAAAACAAACCAAATATAAAATCTAAAAGAAAACCAACTTAAACCTTTATTACACATCAGAATCATCTTAATGGCCCTTCAAAACCAAATAAACTTTAAACTTCAAATCAAAAGTCAACATCAAATAATAAATAACTAACAAGTCAATAAAGCATTAAACTAAGAAAACTACGATGCAAGCAATCTCACTCCAGCCCAGCATGATTGACTTATGCCCACTTGTACCTGTAGCTTTCTCTTATTCTAGACAATTATCGCCAACAAGTAGGTCATTGTAGGGTGATGTGTCGAATATTTATGTTATTTTTCTACCCAATTTCTTAATGATTTATGTAACCCTTGAGACTTTATATTATAATTATAAATGATTATAATATATAGTTTTATGAAGTTTAAAATAAAATATTTTTACAAGGTTTTATTCAAGAATTAATAAAATTTCTAAAAGAGGTTTTAAGTATTTAATTTAATTTCTAAAAATAATTAAAATAGATTTGGGTTTTTATTAAAGTGATTTTCGGAACAATTAGGCCCATATTACCCTAATTTTCGAGTAGGGCTTTAGCCCAAATGATTTTATGGTCAAAAATATTTTATAAATTAATTATTTTAATTATCTAAATATATTATGTCATCAAAATAAAATAATTTTCAGAATTTTAAAAATAGATTAAAATTTCCAAAATATGTCATGAACACCTAATCTTTATCTTTGATCAAAACCTATCTTGTTTAGAGATTAGATTGCAAATCCAATCTCCCTTTTCTCTCTTCCTTGGCCGACCTCCCTAGGGTCCTTAGTGACCTATAAATACCCCAATACTTCATCATAAACTCACTTGCAAGTCTCTCACAAAAATCAGAAAATTTGTCTCTCTTTCTTTCTCTCTTCCTTCGTTTTTCACGAGTGAGGTGTGGAAATTTGGTCGTAAAACCGGAAATTTGGTTTGTGATCTTCTTTTAGGCAGTAAAAGGTTTTGGTAATTTGTTTTCGAACTTTTATTAGTATTAGTATTTATTTCAATTTTTATCACTTAAATCAATTAACCTAATTTCCTAATTTGACTTTCTAAAAAATGGAAACTTTTAAAAATGCTTTCAAAGGTCACTTACTATTAATATGAGGTTACTAAAAGTGAAAAGAGTCTTAATCAAGTGTTGGTTAAGTGTTTATGAGTTTCTATGTTGCTTAATTGTGTTTCCGGAGTCTTACGGTGTATGTTTGACTTTACGATTATGTTTTAAATTCTGGACAGCAGCTTTATAATGTTATAATAAGAAGTTTAAGAGTCTTAAATGACATATTTATGTATCTTAGAGGTTGTCCATGAGTTATGTTTCTTTTGTGCATGTTTTGAGCAAGTTTTGACCAGAAGAGTCATATTTACAAGTTAAGTCAAAGTCAAAGAGTTTTATAGGTCAAGTTTAAAGTAAAGTTAAGTGAGCAATTATAAGCAAGTTATTTATTAAATGAACGTGAGTCCTCATTCAAGGCAAATGAGGTTACCATACGGGGGAGGTATGTATGTCGTAACGCTGTACTTCCATAGTGGAGTGTGACGATGCTTCACTGTTTTAGTTAAGGAATTCCATTAGAGTTAAGTTCTGGACATGGGGTGGATGGAGACCATGTACTGTTGTTCGAAAGGCGGTACAACTTTAAGTTAGAATTCGGACTGTATGGGAGCACTAACCTACTTGTTGGTGACCGTCTTTCCAAAGAGCCCGTTCACGTATCCTAATAAGCAAGCAAGTATTAAAGCAAGTTCTAAAGCAAGCAAGTTATAAAGCAAGTTAAAGAGCTTTACGAGCTAATGAGCAAGTCTATGAGTCATGAGTCTTAAAATTGAGTAAGAGTCTTGTTATGTGTGTCTTATGTGCTATGTGCTTAGAGTGTGTCTTCGTGTTATTATGCTTTTGCTATGTTGTGCATACTCAGCAGTTTGCTGACACATATACTTTCATGTTTTTCTTGTTTAGTTTGCTTGTTAAGCAGAATAAGTGCACGTTGTTGAGCATATGCATGGGTTGAAGGGATTTCGTGAAGAGTGAACTTTGTTTTAGTAGTTTGGTTTTGAACTTTAGACTTTCTAAGTTGGTTTTGAATAAGGGTCTTAACGGTTCCAAGCTGTAAGAGTTGACTTAATACTTTGACTAGTAATTTAGAGACTTCCGTTGTGAGATTGTTTTAACTTTTATAAAATGGTTTTAGTGATGTGTTTGTTTTACCTTAGCCTTAGCGTTGCAACTAGTTTTCACAATTAGTTGTGGCGTGGTGGTAGCATGCTCAAGTTCCTCATGTTTATAGGTTTTAGGTAAGGTAGAAAGTGAAGAATTTGGGGGTGTTACAGAGTGGTAGCCAGAGCTACGGGTTTTTCCAAAAATGTCTTAAAAAAATGGTTTTGAAAATGTGTTTGCAAGCACGGAAGTTAAAGGATTAGGATTCAAAATTGAAGTGTGAGAATTGGGTAGACTTAGGAAGGGCATTTTGCCTGTGTTTTGCATTTGTGCATGTTTCTAAGTCTTGTTGCATGCTAAGTGTTTTTAGTTGCTTGTTTTTGTTGTTGGGTTGCTTGTTTTGGCCTTTTGGGATTCACGGTTGTTCCAACTTACAGATGTTGACACCTTCGGAGTCTAGTTTGCATAGGAGAGCATATGATGATGCTAAGAGTTATTGTGATCGAATAGAGAATTGGAGCAAATTTCTGTATAATATGGGGATCCCAGGATCGGGTTTGCAAGGTTATGTAGTGTGGCTATTCATGAGATTTGGAAAGAAGGAAAAGCTAAGTCCGAAGTATATTGGACCATATGGGATTTTGGAAAAGGTTGGGAAAGTTGCATACCGCTTAGCTTTGCCCACGGAGTTGTGCCGAGTGCATAATGTTTTCCATATTTCTCAATTGAAGAGGTACATCCCGGACAAGAGCCATGTTCTTCAACCTGAAACTACAGAGCTAGATGAGTCTCTAACTGTTGAAGAAAGACCTGTAAAGATCCTTGATTCAAAGGTTAGAAAGACACGGAATAAGGAAGTTAAGGTTGTTAAAGTTTTGTGGTCGAACCAAGATACGAAAGAGGCGACTTGGGAAGCCGAAGATGTTATGAAAGAAAAGTACCCCGAACTGTTTGTTGAGGTTAGTTGAGTTACGGGGACGTAACTCGTTTTTAAAGGGGGTAGAATGCGATAGAATTAAGTGCTCCTTGAATTTCGCACGTTTCACGCAAAGTTTAGTAGTTTTGAGAGTAAGTTGTTAATTATAATTAATTTACAACCCAAGTAAGTTACATAAAGTTTTATATTATCAATATCATGCACTAGAAGATTTTAAAAGTTCTTTTAAAAGAAGTTGATCAACAAAAGTTTGAAAAGGTTTTACAAGTTTTAACAAAGAATGATTTTAACAAACTTTAAAAGCAAAAGTTTTCGAAAAATGTTTTCTTATTCGTTCCAAGTTTCGGGACGAAACTTCTTTTAAGGAGGCTAGACTGTAATCCCCCGCATTTTTGAGACTTTATATTATAATTATAAATTATTATAATATATAGTTTTATAAATTTTATAAATAAAGCTTATTTATATTTATAATTTATAGTTTTATGAAGTTTTAAATAAAATATTTTTACAAGGTTTTATTCAAGAATTTATAAATATTTCTAAAAGAGGTTTTAAGTATTTAATTTTATTTCTAAAAATAGCTTTGGGTTTTTATTAAAGGAATTTTCAGACCAATTAGGCCCATATTACCCTAATTTTCGAGTAGGGCTTTAGCCCAAATGATTTTATGGTCAAAATTATTTTATAAATTTATGATTTTAATTATCTAAATATTTTATGTCATCAAAATAAAATAATTTTCAGAATTTTAAAGATAGATTAAAATTTCCAAAATATGCCATGAACACCTAATCTTTTTCTTTGATCAAAACCTATCTTGTTTAAACATTGGATTGCAAATCCAATCCCCCTTTTCTCTCCTCCTTGGCCGGCCTCCCTAGGGTCCTTAGTGACCTGCAAATACCCCAATACTTCATAATAAACTCACTTGCAAGTCTCTCACAAAAATCAGAAAATTTCTCTCTCTTTCTTTCTCTCTTCCTTAGTTTTTCACGAGTGAGGTGTGGCTCACTTTGAGCCACCACCACACGCCACCACCTTGAGCATCACCACCACCATCTTCAATCTCTTACTTCCCTCTTGCTCAAGGTATCTTCCTCTTCCTCCCACTAGAGCCACCATAGTAGACAAAAATCAAGCCAAAATGGTCGTTTTCAAAAAAAAAAAATTCTTTTTACATCGATTTTTGTTCTAAAATTCAAGATTTTTATATTATGATGTTCTACTGTAAAAATAGAGTATTTAAAAATATTAAAGTGGTTTTTAAATTTTTATTATGATAGCCTTCTTGAAATTTTACGACTTGCGGTTTTATTGGGATTTTAATGAAATAAAATCATGAAAAATACTTATACATAAAAGTAGTGCACGAAATTTGGTATAGGTATTAGTTATATAACATGTTTATGGTGTTGGAAGAAGTTCTAATTATATTTTTAATGCAAGGAACCAAGTTTAGCGAGGATTTGTTCTAGAAAGGAAGAAAAATTCGTGGAAAAAAGTATGTGCAGTATATCAAAGGTCTAATGGCATGAAAAGTTAGGGTTTGAGTCATAGAAGAGTATGTCAAAAACTGGAGTCGAGAAAACGATCATGTTATCCCCTATGAAATTGTTTGTGTTAAACTGGAAATCTGTCGTCATAGCAGAGTATGTCAAAAGACGGAATTTTTTTTTTCTCTTTTCCGGTATTTCGAACCATTTTTTTTTTTTTTGTGAAATCCGAAATCACTAGATTGCAAAATAAATCGGAAATTTTCTGATTTAAGGGGTATTTATAGGCCCAAAGTAGGTTTTGGTACAATTACATAAATGCCCTTAGTGTTTGAAATTACTTTTGTGCCCTTCTTTTAAAACAATTTAGGAAATTCAAAAATTCTATTTTTAGAAACTTTTTAAAATATTTAATAAATATTAAAATAGCATAAAATATTATTTATAAACATAAAATAATTACTTTGATTAAAATTAATTTAAATTTCCTTTCTTTAATATTTTTATTGAACTTAGTTTTTCAATAAAAATACTAAAAACATACGTATAAAATATGAAATTAACTCCTTAAAATACGTGAAAATATGGGGTATTACAGTTTACCCCCCTTAACTTATGTAAATTACTGTATGGAACTTGAATAGAGACTACGTTTACTTTAAAAACTTTTCATTTTTACCCTATGTTGTTGTAGACTTTAGACATTTAACTCAACCTTTCCTTGACAACTTTCAGTAAACAGGCGTAAAACTTTCATAAGACTTTACTAAAAGACGTAAAAACTTGCAAAATTAAGGGTAAAACGCGCGAAATTATATCGCACTCTACCTCCCTTAAGAGTCGAATTACGTTCCCGTAACTCTACTAACCTGAAATAACTCTGGATACTTTTCTCTCATCATGTCCTCTTCCAAGTTGGTTCTTCGGTTTCTTGGTTAGACCACAACATCTTCACTATTTTGACACTTTTCCTACGAGTATCCCTAACCTTACTATCAAGGATTTTCATTGGCTTCTCCTCATAGGTTAAACTTTGGTCTAATTCTATTGTTTCAGGTTGTAACACATGTGACTTATCTGGCACATACTTTATTAGTTGAGACACATGAAAAACATTGTGAACTTTGCTCAACTCCATTGGTAAAGCTAGCTTATAGGCAACCTTTCCAATTCTTTGCAAGATCTCATAGGGTCCAATGTATTTTGGACTCAATTTTCCCTTATTTCCGAACCTCATTACACCTTTCATCGGTGATACTTTAAGTATCACCTTATCACCAACTTCAAACACAACTTCTTGACATTTTTGGTCCGCATAAGACTTCCGTCTAGCCTATGCTACTTGAATATTTGCTTTTATTACTCTTACCTTATTGGTAGTTTCTTCAATTAACTAAGGTCCTAGAATCACTGTCTCACTTATGCCACTCCAACATAAGGGACTTTTGCATTTCCTCCCATACAAGGTTTCAAAAGGTGCCATGCCAATACTTGCATGGTAGCTATTGTTGTATGAGAACTCAACCAAATCCAAACAATCTTCCCAGTTTCCTTGAAAATCCATTACACCAATTCTCAGGATGCCCTCCAAAGTCTATATGGCTCTCTCTGTTTGTTCATCGGTTGCTGGATAGAAAATTGTACTCATTTTCAACGTTGTACCGAAGTTCTCCTGGACACTTTTCCAGAATTTCGAGAGAAATCTAGAATCCCTATCTGACACGATATCCTTTGGAACTCCATGTAGCCTCACAACAAGCTTCATGTAAGCCTTTGAAAGTTGTTCCATCCTCCAAGTCTCCTTCATCGGTATGAACACCGCTGATTTAGTAAGCCTATCCTCCACAACCCATATGGTATCATTTTGATTCCTCGACTTTGGCAAGCAGGTTACAAAATCCATTGATATGCAATCCCACTTCCATCCTGGTATCTTAATTGGTTGAACTTTTCCTTGTGGTCTTTTATGTTCAAATTTCACCTTTTGAGAAGTAAGACACTTGCTCATGAATTCAGCTACTTCTCTTTTCATTCTAGGCCACCAATACACCTTTTTCAAATCCTAATACAATTTATCACCTCCAGGATGAACTAAATACAGTGTATATGAGCTTCCTCCATAATTTTCCGTTTCAAATCTTCACATTTCTGTGGTACACACCACCTTCCTTTATACCTCAAGCTTCCATCTTCATGGATTTTGAAGTTTATAGTCTTTCCTGCCTTCAATTTTTCCTTTATTCTATCCAATTTCACATCTCCATCCTGATTCTTCTTAATCTCTTCAAACGCTGTTGGTTGGATACTATGATTACAAAGTACTCCTTCCAACTCTCCCTCTTTCACTACCTCCTAATTCATTATCTCCATGTCTCTATACAACCTGTTAGCGACCACTAGAGAATTCAGTCCAAACAAACTTACAGTCCTTCTTCATTAACGACGTCATCGGCTTAGCGATCCTCGAAAAGTCCTTTACAAACCTCCTATAATACCCTGCTAAACCCAAAAAACTCCGTACATCAGTCACATTCTTAGGTGTAGGCAACTCTTTTACTGCTTCAATCTTGGCTAGATCCACTTCAACTCCCTCTTTTGACACAAAATGTCCCAAAAATGCAAATTTCTCCAACCAAAATTCACATTTCGAGAACTTAGCATACAACTTATTCTCCCTTAGTGTCATCAAAATTTTCCTCAAATATTCCAGCTCCTCATTACTCTTGGAGTACACCAAAATATCATCAATGAAAACTACCACAAACTTATCCAAGAACCGTTAAAAGATCCTATCCATTATGTCCATGAAAATTGCTGGCGCATTCGTTAACCCAAAAGGCATAACAGTGAACTAATAATGCCCATACCTTGTACGAAAAGTCGTTTTAGGTATGTCCTCATTAGCAATTCTCAATTGGTGGTATCTTGACATTAAATCAATCTTTGAAAATATAGTAGCTCCTTTCAACTGGTGAAACAAATCATCAATCCTCGGTAATGGGTACTTGTTCTTAATCGTCACCTTATTCAACACCCTATAGTCAATGCACAGCCTCAAACTTCCATCTTTCTTCTTCACAAACAGCACCGATGCTCTCCAAGGTGAAGCACTAGGCCTAATGTAACCTTTCTCCAACAACTCCTGTAACCGCGCTTTCAACTCTTCCGCAGGTGCCATCCTATATGGTGCTTTAGAAATAGGTGTTGTTCCTTGAACTAAGTCTATGGTGAAGTCGATTTCTCGCTTCGAAGTCATCCCCCGAATCTCCTCCGGAAACACGTCTAGGAAATCTCTCACTACCTCAATATCCTCAGGCTTAGAAGACTCGACATGATCTACATCCCTTACACTACTAAGATAAATCGGAAAACCTCCCTTCACATACCTACAAAACCTCATTACTGACACTATTTTGTTGTATTTTGGCCTTCCTACCCTCCAATAGCTCACTTTCTTACTCTTATTAACTAACGATATCTTCTGCTGCTCACACAAAATCTCAGCCTTGTGCTTACTTAACCAATCCATTCCCATAATCACTTCCAAGTCACCCAAATCAAACTCAATTAGGTTAGCCTTAAACTCCACTCCTTCAATCTCAATTGGAACATCCAAAAATCTCCTTGAACACTGTACTTCTTGTCTCGATGGTAACACTATTGACATATCTATTGTATCTACCTTTCCTAATACAGGCATTAATTTTTCCGAAATCTTAGCGAATACAAAAGAATATGTTGCACCAGAATCAAACAAAAATTTAACAGGAAGAGAGTGAATAGAAAATGTACCAGTAATGACATCCTTACTAGCATCCGCTTCACTTCGAGCCATCACATTCAGCTTTCCAGTATTCGAGGCCTTACTCTGACCTCCTCCATTTCCACTTCCATTCCTATTCCCGGCTTGTTACATTGCCTTTCCTCCCATGTTTCCTTGGAAACCCTTCTGCTGACCTCCAGTTGAATTCCCTTTGAATTGAGACCCTTGTCCTTCCTTTACCTTTCCCTTAGAGAAGCACTCATACTCACGGTGTCCATGCTTGTTGCACAAATGACAAGTCACTGGGTTCCCAGCACAGTCCTTGCCTGGGTGATTGTTAGGACATTTCTCACAGAATTACACTCGACCACCTTGATTAGATGTCTGTACCTTATTCCCATTTCCATTAGTTGGATTCCCAAAGTTTCCCTTATTTCCCTGAAAGTTATTGTTGAAACGAGGCTTCTTAAATCCACCATGACTCCCTTGTTGGTTAAAGTTTCCTCTATCATCCTTTCTTTTCTCCCTCGTCTCATCTTCTTTCAGCATCTCCTTCTTCTTCTTCTGGTCTAAGGCATACAGATGTGCAACTCTTCTGTATAACTCATCCAAGGACTCAAAGACTTGCCTAGCTAGTTGCAATTGGATGTCTATGGGTAACCCTCTCTCAAAACGACTAGCCTTCAACTTTTCTGTTGCCACAACCTCCTTAGCAAACCTAGACAACTCTATAAATTTCAAGTAATACTCAGTAACTGACATACTCCCCATATAAGCTCCAGAAACTTATCAGCTTTCTGCTTCCGAAGGAACAAAGGATAGAACTTATTGCGAATTTGTTCCTGAAACACAGCCCAATTGGACCCTGGCAAAGCCCTAAACATAGCTTCAATCTGTGACCACCAAAGATTAGCTTCTCCTCTCAAATAGTAAACTGCATGGTTTACCTTAAACTCTTCTAGACACTCAAATGCCCCAAACAACTTATTGATGAGGGACACTCGTATACCTATCAAAAATAACCTACAACTCCAACTAATGTAGATAGGGAAGTAGGGATCGAATCCACTATCAAAAACATTCTAAAACAACTGCGACTTATCAAAGTGGAGAAAATATGATTTTATGCTAGAGGATGCCTCATTATTTTAGGATCTACCAAACAAGGAGAACCTACTAGTCTATTGTGTTTCATGCCTAGAAGAACCTGCTTACATTTTTCAGCCAATGTCCAGACCTTTCTGCTTACTGTGAATATCTGATTTATTCCTTATATATTTTTTGCAACATGACCAACTATGTGACTTTCTAATGTTTATTTCTCTAGATCATTGAATAGAGTCCGTTTCCATTATGGCCATCCATATATATTCGACAGACTATTTCACTTAACCAGGGGAGGAATCAGCAAAGCTTCAAAAATCATTAATCTGAGCGAGGATATATTTTCAGGCATGTTCCTATCCATGTCAAGAACATAGCTCCAATTTATTTAGTCATTTCTTATTAGCGTCAACGTATGCAGGTATTAATTCAACTACACGTTCAGCTTACATCACACACCATGAGGCATAAGTGTATTCCAGTGGGGAAAGGGCGTGATGTTGGGATGAATCAAATATCCCTTTCGGAGGTCGAAGTTGCCAATGAGAATGGTGAGCAAACACTCAGCCGTGACATATATCGACTTGGCCGGAGATTTGACTTTTATAGGATGCTTTCATTCTACTAACCACAGTAGGCTTCTATTTTAGCAGCATGGTATGGCTCTGATAGTTATTAAAGTGCTTGTTTTGTTTCTCTCTCAAAGTTTGTCAAAATTGAAAAGACACGCTTTTCTATAAGAATGGTATAAATCCATTTCAGCATATTCGGGCCGCCAGGGCATTAGTTGCATATCTAAAGAATGGTATAAAATACATATCCACATAATTGGGGCATTAATGTCAAATGCACAGTGTAAAATTTGGCTTTCGCTGAAGTCAATTTGAAATCGATAAAATTGGAAGGAATTGTAGTTAGATGTAAGTGATTTTACTCAAGGAAAAGGCTAAATAAGTGATATATTTTGAAGAGGTTGTCAACCATGTTAGTGAAATGCGGGTTAAAAATATGTCTTAGACCCCTCTAGACAATGTTCGAAATATATCAGTAGAGAAAGTGCATGGCATTACCTATACAAGATCCTCAAGATATTATTTATGTATTTAGAGTAGTTAGGGACTCCCCTCATCATATGTCCACTCCATTCTTTCCATGTGCTCCCCCAAATAAGCAATTGATCTAAATTCCACAAGCTAGAGATGTCTTTGCAAATTCTGCTTCAAAGGATAGCTTGTATTGTTGAATGACTTTATCATAATCAACTGTTTAATCTCTTTGTGAAGAACACTGAATGTAAGGCAAAAACTTTATTTAAGTGGCTTAATTTTAAATATTCATCTCTAGAATTATTTTTTTACCGATTATGTAATCTGTAAAGTATGAATTTCTTCTAAATGACAGGCATCTTATTGAACTATGCATGTGACCTTGTGAACCTTTTCTTTAATCTTGATTTATATATTACCCGTCTTACCTTTATGAATCTAGAGTCTTCATATCATGATGTTCCCAAATTGCTTGCAATTTTTTGTTCGATGATGCTTGGACGAAATTGCTTGCAATTTTTGTTCGATCCTATGTCATATTCATCTTTTTGACAAATGTCAACTAATTCTATTTTAAGATGACTGTTCGAAATGTATACATATTTTTGTATGGACGGCTATATATAATATTGGGTGGTCTTGAGAAGTCTGTAATAGAGAGTGCAACGATAAACCAAGCAAGGGCCCTTGAAGTGGCTCTAGCATCACAAACTATGTTTCAAATTGGTGTTCTTCTAGTATTGCCGATGATCATGGAAATTGGATTGGAAAGAGGCTTTCGTACGACAATTGGTGATTTTATAATTGTGCAGCTTTAGCTCGCTTCTGTATTCTTCACTTTCCAGTTAAGGACAAAGGCATATTACTTTGGACGAACTATCTTACATGGAGGTTCCAAGTATCGAGCAACAGGGCACGACTTTATTGTCTTTGATGCAAAATTTACAGACAACTATAGGCGTTACTCATGGTGTCATTTCGTGAAAGCTTTGGAACTTTTCATTCTTTTAATTGTTTATCAAGCCTATGGGGACTCATACTGTAGCTCAAATCTCTAACTATTTGTTACATGGTCCATGTGGTTTCTTGTTGCATCTTGGTTATTTGCTCCTTTCTTCTTCAATCCATCTGGATTTGATTAGCAAAAGACCGTAGATGATTGAACAGACTGGAAAAGGTGGATGGGAAACCGTGGAGGAATTGTTATACAACCAGACAAAAGCTGGGAATCATGGTGGGATGGAAAGCAAGAAAACCTGAAGTATACAACGGTGAGGGGTCAGTTATTGGAAATTGTTCTCGGTTGTCGTTTTTCCTTTACCAATATGGGATCGTGTACCATCTTGATATATCTCATGGCAGCTGAAGCTTCTTGGTATTGTTTCTTTTTCACTTTCTCTGTCATAGGTTGTGAAGTCACAACTTCTTGACTTTCTTCTGTGAGCTGTCTCCTGATAGGTATATGCACTTTTCTATGTAGTCATGGCTACTATTCTTCTAGTCTTGAAGGTAACTTACGCAATTTACTACCTTTTCCCCTCCCTCTATGCCTAGAATTTTGTGCCTTCAATGGAATAAAAATTTTGCAAGTCAAAGATTGGACTTAACGAAAAGTAAAAAATGATGATTGTAATTGAGCCTTCTCTATATTTATCTTGACCACGGCTTTCCTCTGTACGTTGAACCTAACTTAGTTGAAATTCTACATTTGTTCTTTTATTGATGCCCTTTTGCTTTTTACATTAGATGGTCTCAATGGGAAGGAGGAGATTTGGTACTGATTTTCAGGTAATGTGCAGAATTCTCAAAGGGCTCTTATTCCTCAGCTTTGTATCGATTATGACTGTGTTGTTTGTGGCATGCAACCTCACCATCAAAGATCTATTTGCTTCAATCCTAGTTTTTTCGCCCATTGGGTGGGTTATGCTTCTGGTAAATAAACACATCTTTTTTAGTCGGTTCTATTTCTTTGTTTTTGTGATATTGTTATGTATTCATGCACATTTATATGATTAGTCTAAATTTGTTATTTTCCTTTTTTCCCTTGTGCCCTTTAAAAGATTGGATCAGCAAGTAGTGGCTTGATAAAAGGCTTAAAGTTCTGGGAATTGGTAAAGGAGCTGGCTAGAGCGTATGAACATGTTATGGGACTGATAATTTTTACACCCTTAGTTGTACTGTCTTGGTTCCCATTTGTTTCTGAGTTCCAAACAAGGTTGTTGTTCAACCAAGCATTTAGCAGAGATCTCCAGATTTCCATGATTCTTGCTGGGCGGAAAGATCGTGACAGCCCAAATGTTCAAAGCATTGGGTGATTTACCCTGTAACTCTATACTAGAGCTTGTAATACTAGTTTTATGTCACAGTTGTATTTTATTTTCTGTTTTGTTAATACTAGAATTTGTTTTATAGTGTTATAAATACTTGAAAGTCTGTCCTCAACTCCTACCCTCTCTATGCTATGCAGACTAATGTCATCCCAATTTTTGTTATAAGTGATCTAGGGAAAGCTTGTAAGAAAATTCCTTTGGAACAAGGTCAATGCCTCTAGATATCTTTATCGTACCTCTTGGAAGCGTGTTAGGTCTCCTATAGGTATGGGAGGTTTAGGTATACGTAATCTTCGAATCTGGAACCTCACTTTTATGGCTAAACTAGGTTGGCGTATTCTTACTCAGCCTAATAGGTTTTGGGTACGCCTTCTTCATGAGCGTTACCTTTGTAAAAGAGACTTCATGACAATGACTCCCTCCCCTTCCCATTCTCATATTTTAAAATTAAGATATTCTTAAAGGCAGATATATCCTGGCTAAAGGAATGATAATTGGTATTGGGGATGGTAGAGATACATCTCTTTGGTTTCATCATTGGGTTGGTTCTTCTCCTCTTTACCTTTTAATTGATAATATTCTAGAACATATTTCAAATTGGAGAGTTGCTCATATAATGAAAGATTACCAGTGGGACCTTGATCGCATTATTAATATTCTTCCTCCTGATATAGATAAAATGATTCTCTCTATTCCTCTTCTCAATTCCCTCATGAAGAGTACTTGCGTTGGAAATTCAATGCCATGGGCTTTTCATTATAAAATCAGCTTATAATAACTCAATTGATCTTCCTATAGTAGACCCTGCTTTAAATAATTGGAAAGCTTTATGGAAAATAAAAATCCCTTTCAAATACAAAATGTTGTGTTGGAAAATTTTTCATAGTATCCTTCCTATTGGAACTGTTTTAAGCTCTAAAATTTTTAACTTTTCCCCCACTTGTGTCCGTTGCTTACATGACTTTGAAATCTCATTTACTTTTTTCCGTGATTGCACTAATACTCACTCCTTATGGATCAATATCTTTAATAAGCTAAATATCACTTTCATAAATCACCATATTTTTTTTTACTACAACTTGGAATTCATGGATAGATCTTAATATGCAACAGAATAACCATTGGAAGATGATTTTCACAATTGCTATTTGGCATATTTGGAAAATGCGCAACATGACTGTTTTTGATTACAAAATGCTCCATTTTGCTTCTGTTTTCAATCGTTTCCTTTGTGACTATTATGCTACTAACCATGTTTTTCAGACTAATATTATGAAGCCGATGATAGAAGACCATCTACGTGGTTAGAAACCTCCCCAACAGGGATTTTTCAAGCTGAATGTAGATGGAACTTTGAAGAGCCATTCCTCTGCCGGAGGGGGTGGTGTTATTAGAAGAGATGATGGGAGTTGGTTTATTGGGTTTTTTTACTTCTTTTAGAGCTTCTAAACCTCTTTCTGCTGAGCTCCAGGCTCTCATTCATGGTTTAAAGGTTGCTTGGTCCTACAATCTGAAAAATTTGGAGGTCGAGACGGATGCTAAAGCAATTATAACCATGCTTGATGCTGCTTCTGATCGTTCAGGGCATGAATTGCTCCATCTGTTTTATGAGGCTGCTTCATACATTAAGAAACCTTGGAATATAACTTTTAATCATGTGAGACGTGAGGCTAATGAAGTTGCTCATATTCTTGCTCAACTTGTTTACTCTATGGAGGGTAGTTACAAGGAATACAGGGTTTTCCCTCTTGCAGTTCAGCGGGTGTTCAACAAGGACTTGCACAATGTGGGTGGTTCTTCTGGAACAAACAATCACTGATCTTCTCTCTTGTTATCTTGGGTTCTGTTTCTCCTGGTGTATATGCCTCTATTACTATGTTATGCTCTTTCTTATGTTTTGTGCTATGTCTTAGATTGTTTCTTATGTCTAATATTTCAGCAACTTTAGTTATCAATCATGCTAGTTTTAGTTTTTTTAATAGGTATCCTAATACTAGGTACCTCAGTTGTATTAATAGAAGGAATTACAAAGGAAAAACTTTGTATTCCTCTATTGTCCACAGTTATGTTGTAATTATTGGACTAGGTTGTTCGCGGTTTCATCATCCATCTACACAACTTTTTGGACGGATGATCTTGATTCCGATTATATAAATAAATAAAATCTTCCTTTTGTGTTAAAAAAAAAGATACGACACAATTAGTCTTATAAATAGTGAGGTATTAGGTGAGAAAGTGCTCTATATTCATATGCCTAAAGGAAATAATCGCAGGGCATTTTTTGGTAGATAATTGTCATTTTTTGAATTTTTTTGGCTTCTTTTAATTTCCTCCATTTCTCAAATGAACAATATATCAACAAGGCTCCATAATTCATTTTATTGGAAGTGAAGGAATCGACAACAAGAGATTTGAAGTAAAATTCCTAGTTTCCTAAAAAAGCACATCATTGTTGATATTTATTTGAAAAAAAAAAACAAAATAAAAATCTTTAACGACAAGAATCAATTATGTAACCTTTGTGTACAAACTATAAAGTTGCTCAAATTACGGTGGATTAATAGTGCCTGAGTTCGATTGATGCATCTAAAATAAATATTATATTGGAGGAAGTATCATATATAAATTTTTTCATCAAAATAATGCATTGCACAAATACTAATCTAGATTATAATGATTCCCCTAACCTCATTGTCACATAGAGAACCTTTGTTAATATCTCATTCTCACTTAGAGAAGTTATCATATTTATTTGTACTGGTGGCCCTATTTTGTACTCCCTCCGTTCCTTTTTGTTTGATGCGTTTAAAATCTTAACACTATTCATAAGATAGGAGAATCTCTTAAATTACTTTCAATGTATAAAATATAATATAGTCATGTGGGCTCTTATTTGATTTATCTCAATAAGTACGTTATCAATATCGAATTATTATCATTTTTACATATAAACAACAAAAGATATTTAAAATCAAATAATTGCATTGACATGTGTGTAAGTCAAAACGTATCAAACCAAAGAAAAATGGAGTATTAAATTAACCTATCTCAAATTCTCAATCAGAATAACCTTATTTCTCAAAGTAATGTCATACACTCAATTAATAATGTATACGAGGAAGTGAGGAAGGGCCTGTTTAGTTCAGCTGAAAACAGCTGAACTGAACTGATTGGAGCTGCACTGAACTGAAAGCTTTTTATGAAAGATTAATGAGTAGCAAAAAAAAAGAAAAAATAAAAACAAAAAAAAAAAAAAAAACTGAATTGAACTGAACACTGATTTTAAGCTGAAGTAAACAGGCCCGAACTTACCACGTATACCTTTGGGTTATAGTATATACGGTTAATTTTGTTCGCAATATTAGATAATCCTCTACATGACTAAATCTAACTTTGTCAATTCAGCTCCACAGTTTAGTTCTAGTCATAAACAATTTAACTCATCTCAGTTTAGTTATTTAAGCTAATTTTACTTTCATTTCAACTCAATTTCAGTTTTAGTTTTTGAATAAATTATCATTACATAGTGTTAATTATTAATTACATGAGTATAATTGCTAAAAATAATTTTATTGATTACTTTAGTGTGTTCATTTATTTTTTTGCATTTATTTCGGTTTAGTTCAACGTCAATTTGGTCCATTTTTGTCTAGGTTGCTTTCAATTCAGTCTATTTTAGTATCAGAACGCATACAAGTTACTTATTCATTCATCAGATTATTTTCAAATTTGCTAATTCAACTTAGAAATCATCCAAATTCACCCAAATTTGACCATTTTGACCCAAGTTGAATGCATTAACTACATCTATATATGAGCTACGTAAATTAGTTGAATAGCCCTTTAAAAACTTGAATTAACCAAGGTTAATTACTGATGTGAATACAAGGATGACATTCACATCCGGGTTATTGGTGGTTTTGCATATGGGTTTTTTCGCACTACACTTGCTAGGGTTTTTCTCATTTAAGGCTTTTAATTGCTTTTAAGTGTTTTTTATTTCTGTGTTTTTGGTTATACTTGGTCTACAATTATGGAAGATCACGTTCTTGAAAGTTTCTTGATTAAAAGATTCAATCTAGGACGTTACTTGGAGCTTCTAAAGATAGAATTTCAGTTTCGGAGCAGTGTAGTATGTCTGATTTTGAAGATTTTTCATTGACAATTAGCTATGATTTAGAAGATGTGTGAATATGCGTTGGAAAGCTTATCGAATTTACTTTCAAGAAAAATATTTCCAAAATTCATAAAAATACAAAAGATGATGTTTTACGCATTTTTCTGCTCGGTTGTCAAGCTGGAAATCAATTTTTAGTTAGATTTCTTTTATATGGAGTCCAAGTACAATTAGGATTTGTTTGTGACGTGTATTTTAGATATATTTGCTAATTATTTTGTTTTTTAATTAATTAGTCAAGTTTTTAGAATAGAATATAGTTAGTTAGAGTTTGTTCGCAAGATAAGATCAAGTGGCAAAGATGAGGTGGCAATCTTATCTTAAGTTTGTTATGCAACTTGGATAAGTAGCCAAGTTGGCGATTTTATCTTGGTTTTTCACATGTGTCTTTGTTTTTTTGAGTCTTAGAAGGTAGTTAGGATTTAGTCTTTGGTTATTCTATAAATAGCCTTGAGATTTCTTTGTAACAACGTAGATTAGGGGTGAGCATCAGAACTGGGTACCTGGTATTGGACCCAGTCCCAATTTGAACCCGGCGGGTAAATACCCGGTCCTGGTTGAACTGGATCCGGTACCGGGTCCCAAAATAACTACACGGTTAGTAACGGGACCGGGACCAGTACTGGACATTTTTGGACCTAGTACCCGGTTGTACCAATATCGGGTACCCGGAACCGGGCCCAGTTCCCGGTGGGCACCCGATATTGGACCCTGTTCCAAGTGGTATTTTACTAATTTACTTATTTTATTTGCCTAATTTTAATATTTTCCGACATTATACATATAAGTGATATAAGTCAAATTTGTAATATAGTATTTGATTTTAGATCTTTTAATTTTTTTCAAAAGAAATACAATATTAAAGTATTACATTATGTTTAAATTATCTTTCCAAAAAAAAAAATTGCAAAAAATACAACAGGCTACCCGGTACCGGACTCAGTTCCGGTCGGGACCAGCACCGCGATCGGGTAATCCGATACCCGGTACAACCGGGACCGGGTCCAGGTAAAATGACCGGGTACCCGGTTGTGCTCACCCCAAACGTAGATTGTTTTGAGTAATAAAAATCAACTTGATTGTTGTGCGTTTTTTCTTTATTGTTTTCGTTCAAAAACAATATATCATATTTTATGAATTAGTGCTTAGGCTTTATATTCACGTGAGAGCAAAGGTGAGTTTGAGGGTGCTTTGGCTTTAATCAAACACAATTTGTTCGAAAATTTCCTAGTGTAAACTCTTGGTCTATTCTTTATAGAGTGGAAACTAGATCCTTTGATTGTGAGTAACAATTCCTTATCAATATTCACATCAATTACCAGAACATATCACCTAGGCTACACTTAATCGATAACGGGGTCGAAAACGAATACAGATACGGAGACTGAAAGCGATAAAATAAGAAAACAATAATGTTATAACATGAACAACTAAAATCGTCTCGATTCCCAAATACATAGACAAATCAGGTTTGGGGACAACTACCAACCTAAAGTCCCTATGCTACACATTTCGACACTTTGAAGCAACACAAGACGCTGCATTTAAGTGCACCAATAGATATAGATAAACGACACTCTTTACTCTTCAAGATTCCTGCAAAAAATAAATAAATAAATAAAGATACAAAGCGAGTTAACTCTGTAAGTCTATCACAGTGTTGGCGGGAAAATCAATAAAGAAACAAAGTTGTCAAAACGATTTTGGTAATCTAGTAGACGAATATGATGAAGAGTTTTACGAAATTGAAGGAAAAAGAAAGCTATCTTTAATGACAGATTTCGTATTTGATGAATTTGGTAATCCATTAATAGAAGAAATAGAAGAATTTGAAGAAATGAAGCAACATTATCCTTCGAAAAAGTGTAAAAAAGAAGGAAATTGGGAGTTTGATTCTAAGGTAATACGCAATTTGGTTATTGCTGGCAATTCGGAGCATGAAAAATCTACTTTTCTCAATTTCTTGGTAGAGGAAGTTCTCGGAATTTCCAGCATTTTCAAGTTTTAAAAAAAATTCGTATTGTTTTTTATTTGTTTTGAAGTTAATAAACAAGAAATTATGCATGCAATTCAGTGTAATCATATTATTTTATTTGATGTTGTTTGTGTAGTTAAAAATGTTAGAATATAATAATATGGGCTTACATGTATAATTGTAGGTGTATAAAGGCTATCTTAAAGTTAGCTCATAAAAATGATTAATAAAATAATTGGGCTTATGAGTAGACCTGGCAAAATTGGTCTGAATCCGAAAAAATGATCCGAAATTGAAGGTCCGAACGGTGGTCCAATATCCGAAAATGGATTGATTCGAGTTCGAGTCCGAATTCGACCCGAAAACATTTGGTCCGAAGATCAGCTGAAACAAAAAGGGTTCGATCCGATCACGCCCGATCCGAATACCAATCCAATCCGAATCAATTTTAGTCCAAATTTCACCCGAAACTGATTCAATCCGATCTTATCCGTATCCAATTCGAACATATCTTTAATCTTGTTTGATCTAAAATGGCTATGAACTAAATTTTAGCTTTTTTGTTGGTCAAATTTTATATATGTGTAAACTTCTTATTATGCAATAGTCTTTAACCATTTTGTTTAAAAAAAATTGGAAAGAAATGTTGAGCTTACATATATGAATAAAAATGATAAATAACATGGTTACATGAATATCCATGTGAGATTCAATATAAAATTAAAGTGTAGCTTAAGGTTTCAGTCTGATGCGGGAAAAATTCGATCTGAAAAACAATCTGGTCTAAAAGTGATCCGAAAGTTTCGTCCGATAAACCACCCGATCCAATGTTAGTCCGAAGTTATAGTCCAATACCGATCCGACCCGAAAGACACAATCTGAAATCCGACTGAGTCCGAAATAACAATGATCCGAAAGTCACCTGAAACAAAATCCGGCCCGGTCTAGTCTTAAAATGGTCCGAAAACGATCCGGTCTGATCTCATCCGATCCGAATCCGACCCAAACAGTCGGATTGCCAGGTCTACTTATGAGGTATCTAGAATTAGTATGGAATAATATGCGTAGAGACCCAATTAATTCCCTTATTTCATGATGGGCCGAATAAGAGGATGAGAAAACCTTATAAATAGCTCCTAGGGTTAGGGTTATGGTCCCTAATCTCATATGTTTTCCTATTTTCTTGACTCCCCATCATTAGGAGAATTCAAAAGGGACACCATATAGAGTTGGAAGACCAAACCCACTGCCAATCTTTGTCATGAAATAAGGTACGCTTCCACATTTTATGCCCATATATTAAATAATTCAATATGGAGTTTCAATCTATGGATTTATGGTTTAATTCTAACAAGTGATATCAAGAGTCTTCTCCATATTAATTTATTTGGTTTTAATTCTATTCAATAAATGTGGTTTTATTGGAATTTTGTGATTAAGTTTTTTTTTTTTTTACTGAAATGAATTGGTACAAGTGTATACGGTTTTTTTTTCCAAGGCTTCCGGTAAAGAATTTCATTGTTATTACCTTTCTTAGTGCTTCGTATGATGTCACAAATTCAGCCCCTTGACTTTATGTGTGTCACTCTCAGTAATTCACCTTAAATTCATCATTGTCATATTGATATTATATAACTTTGTAGTGGTAATTCAGTCAGAACTTGTTTTCATGCGTTGGGTTTTGTATGAACAAATTAGTGTAGTATATTGGTAAAGTTAACTTTACAGAGACACTTTGTCATTTTTTGTTAAATCAAGTCTTATGCTTTACTTAAGTTTTGGGTAAATGAGCCATATATGCATGTTAGTGCATATATGTATATGAGCCATATATGCATGTTAGTGCAATTTTGTGTTGATCTGCTTTGTTCTCTTCAAAGGTTAGATCGAGATTGTTGAGTTTGTGAAAAGTTGCATGCCTCTGTGGCATTCCATTGAGTGATAGTTATATTTTACAATGGGAGATTCTAGAATACAATCATCCAAAAGATAGTGATCAATTATTTCCTAGAGTTAAGGGATAGTAATCTTTACGGAATATCCTGCTAACAAATATATGCTAGAATAATATCAATCAATATATGCCTAAAGATATATCCCAAAAATAATCCTAACAGGGATTAATCAGATTGTATATTCACTTGGTATTTTGGCTTATAAATTTTGTCTCATATCTTAAACTACTTAATTGAATTATTATGTTATCAAAGTCATCTTTTTATATAGATTGAATAATTTTATAACTTTGGTGAATATATTAATATACTATGGTTGTCTGATATTGTGAAATAATTTGATTGAAACATTATGTCGCCAAAGTGACCTCTTGTGTTGAGAATAATTTTATTTTATATATTAAGACCATTTGTGTGTATTTAATTCATGTGAATATCATCTGGCCCAAAGGAAGGATGCTATTTGGCCGAATTATATATACATGTATAGTGATAAATTTGTGACAATTATAAAGTTTTTTTCCCATGTGAATGATAAATCAGTCCAAAGAAGGGTTTATTATTTGACCAGAATTTGTTGTCAAATTTTATTTACTATAATGAAGGTACCACTTACAAGTTAATTTTTCTGTCCAAAGACTAAATGTTAATGTTGTACTAGGTTCCTTGTGATGGGCCTTACCATTGTTTGAATTATTCAATAACCTATGGAACTAATGGATGTATTTTGTTCTATTTTACAGTTAATGCATCTGCTTCGGTTATATCTTCCAACATCAACACCATTCCACTATTGAATGAAACCAACTTTAAAGAATGGAAGGAAAATGTAAGTATTGTCCTCGGATGCATGGATCTTGACCTTGCTTTAAGAACGAACTAACCCGCTCCTTTTACAGCTGAGAGTACCGCTGATCAAAAGAGGGACTCTGAGAAGTGGGACCGTTGTAATCGCATGTGTTTGATGATCATGAAGCGAGGAATTCCACTATCATTCAGGGGCATAATGTCTGAGGAGATTACTGGCAAACTGTTTCTTGAAAACCTTGAAAAGCGTTTTGCTAAAAACGATAAGGCGGAAATAAGTACAACCTTGTTGAACTTAATTTCCATAAGGTATAAAGGAAAAGGAAACATAAGGGAGTACATTATGGATATGTCTCATCTTGCTTCAAAACTAAAGGTACTAAAGTTAGAGTTATCTGATGATTTGCTAGTGCCTTTAGTTTTGATATCTCTTCCTGCATAATTTAATCAATTCAAAATAAGTTATAATTGTCAAAAGGAGAAGTGGTCTCTTAATGAGCTCATATCTCATTGTGTGCAAGAAGAGGAAAGTGTAAAGACTGAAAGTGCTCAATTGGCTACTATCTCCAAGGACAAGCAAAAGAAAAGAAAGACAGATAAAGAAGCTCCAAATGCTCCGGCTGAAAAGAAACAACATCAAGATAAAAAGGAAGTATTTAGTTGTTTCTTTTGCAAGTCTTCAGGGCACTTAAAGAGGGATTGTGCCAAGTATCACGCTTGGCGTGCAAATAATGGTACATTTCTCATTATGGTTTGTTCTGAGGTTAATTTAGCTTCTGTACCTAGTCATACTTGGTGGGTAGATTCTGGTGCTACTACTCATATAAGTGTGTCTATGCAGGGTTTCCTGAAGTGCCGAAAACAAGTGATGATGAAAGATTCATTTACGTGGGTGATGGCAAATCAGTTGAAGTTGAAGCAATAGGGACATTTAGGTTGTTGTTAAGGACTGGATTTTATTTGGATTTAAAAGAGACTTTTGTTGTACCGTCTTTTAGACGGAATTTGGTTTCTATTGGACAAATTTGGTTATTCTTGTTCTTTTAGAAATAGTCAATTTAGTCTTTTTCTAAATTCAAATATCGTTGGTACTAGTTCTTTATCTTATCATGAGTTCAAACACTTCTTTTGTAAATAAGCGAATTTACTAAAACAGTAATAACACTATAAGAAAATGGGACAATAGAGACGGATTTTTGCGACGAAAATTAATTCCCTCGCAAATATAGAGTTTGCGACAAAGCAAATCAGATAAGCAAATATTTTTTGCGACCGATGTATATTTTTGAGACGGAATAATCCCTCACAAAGGCCAAAAAAAATTAAACTAACACCCTAATCACTCACTTTTCAGTTCTCCTTCTTCGCCATTCTCCGGAAACCACCCAAACCACTCCCTTCTCAGTTCTCCTTCTTCGCCATTCTCCTTATTCTTTCATTTCACTCACCCAAAAACCCTTCTCCTTCTCCTTCTTCTTCGCCGTTTCTCCCTTAAATCGTTTCTTCCGACGGTCCGCAAAAGGTATTGTTTTAATATTTGTGTATTTATTTAAAGTTTCGAATTTAGGCATTG
Organism: Suaeda aralocaspica; assembly: GCA_016808085.1. Lineage (NCBI taxonomy): Eukaryota > Viridiplantae > Streptophyta > Magnoliopsida > Caryophyllales > Amaranthaceae > Suaeda > Suaeda aralocaspica. Next base: position 1,018,621 of record PYUH01000148.1, read on the forward strand.
AGCAAACCCTACATACAAATCGCATCTCTACATACAAACCCTTGAGCAAATTAAAAATGAAACACTGAAATCGCATCTCTACATACAAACTCTACAACATCTGTAATTGCATAGAGCAAATGAAACACTGAAATTGAACCACAAAAAACCTTTATTAGCAACATAATTAATTAATGAGCTCAGAAACCCCATATTCAATTACAAAAAACTCTGAAATCCGATAATATCTTCAAAATTGAGCGATTTGATATATAAGCTGAAAAAAACCTTGAATTTAACTACACTACAGTTTTTGATTCAATGTTGTAAGCTGTTGGTTTACAGGGTTTGTTTTCGCGATTTCAAGTCTGCTCGCTGTTAGTCCTCTTTCTCTCTTATTATTATTTTTTTTATTTCTTTATTTTTTGCCAGAAAATTTGCCTCGTTTTGTTGGTCTTTATGACGAATTTGTCGTCGTTGTAAACTCTTAGGGTTTTGGTTTTTTTTTCTGCTTCTTAGGATTAGTTTGGTTCGTCACTAGGGTTTTGGATTGAAATTTGCTTTTTCATTGTTTTGATTTTAGCGTTTGTTGCTAGAAATGTCGAAGTTCTTTCATTCGATTGTTGTTTTCGTTGTTTGTTCGTAGGATGCTAGGGTTTTGGTTTTAGTTGTGCTCAAAAGCTGGTAATTAATTTATTAATTTAATTTAGAGAAATTGGTGTTTGTTTGCAGGTTGCTAGGGTTTTGGTGGGAAGTATTTGATTTTTTTTTTTTTTTTTTGTTTCTCATTGAATTGAATTTGATTCTAATATCTGAACTATGTTGATGATATTGCTTACTCTTCTGCCTTAGTTTTGATTTTTGGATTCTTAGTAGCTTACGAAAGCGATAAATTAGTATCTATGGAGTGCTAGCTCTTTTGACTCAACTGGATTTGTTAAAATTGATGGAGTTTTGCGTTTTAGTAAGTCATTTTTCGCAGTGGTTTTCTGTTTTAGGGCTTCATTGTGGATATAGGTTGTGATTTGTGATGGAGTTTCTATGCATTATATAGGTTGTGATTTGTGTCTTTTGATGGAGAAATGAACTGTAAACCAACAATTGTTCTAACAGATGTGAAATGCAGTTTTCCGGAGTGTTGGTACCAGTTTGCTTGTATGGGATTGGGAGTTTATTTAGCTAGCTGTTTTTCCTTATGATTGTTAGGGTTTTGGATAGTTTTGATGTTTTTGTAGCGGTTGAGTATATTTGTGCTTTCTCTTATCGATGTTCAATTGAAAGGTTTTGATGGAATGATAATTTTAGGCTACGATTATTAGATGCCTAAGATTTGTAATTTGTAGGTTGTGGTTTAGTTTCCAAGGAACTACAATTTATGCACTAAGGTACTAAACTTTAGAACTCTATTGAAAGTTGGAAGTTGGCTGTTCCTTGGAATTTGAGGTAGCAATTGGAGCTTCACCTTCATTACCTTCTGACTTGTGCTTATTGGTTCTAGGCTGTCAATTTGCATTTGCTTGTTAATAAAGTTAGTTTAAAGCTGGCCTATCTGGGTTATTAGGAGGTTTAGGATTTGCATTTGGTGTTGCTATGTACTCCCCATATGGTCAAACCTTAAAAGATCTTATTTGGCAGTTATTTATGCGATTGTAAATCTTAGGAACCATATTACGTTATAGAAGAAATAATGCAAACACATGTAAAGGCTAGTTTGAAATAATGTAGAGGACTAGAGGTTGTAACACTTGTAATTATGCCTTTTAGGGATGTTTAGGTTATTTATAGGTTGAAATGTAGAAATATGTGAAAAATGGGCTTATTAGTAGCCATTTTGAGCCATTTCGAGCCCATTTGAACCTAAAACACATGTAAAGGCTAGTTTGAAATAATGTAGAGGTTGTAACAGTTGTAATTATGCCTTTTAGGGATGTTTAGCTTATTTATAGGTTGAAATGAAAACTTATATAAAAAATGGGCACATTAGTAGCCATTTTGAGCCATTTCGAGCCCATTTGAACCTAAAACACATGTAAGGCCTTGCTTGAAATAATCTAGAGGTTGTAACACTTGTAATTATGCCTTTTAGGGATGTTTAGCTTATTTATAGGTTGAAATGTAGACTTATATGAAAAATGGGCACATAAGTAGCCATTTTGAGCCATTTCGAGCCCATTTGATTATGCCTTTTAGGGATGTTTAGGTTATTTATAGGTTGAAATGTAGAGATATGTGAAAAATGGGCTCATTAGTAGCCATTTTGAGCCATTTCGAGCCCATTTGAACCTAAAACACATGTAAAGGCTAGTTTGAAATAATGTAGAGGTTGTAACACTTGTAATTATGCCTTTTAGGGATGTTTAGCTTATTTATAGGTTGAAATGAAGACTTATATGAAAAATGGGCACATAAGTAGCCATTTTGAGCCATTTCGAGCCCATTTGATTTTTCGAGCCCATTTCTTAGTAAATAAGCGAATTTACTAAAAATAGTAATAAATAAGCGAATTTATTACCTTTTCTTCAAATACTCTTAATAAATAAGCGAATTTATTACCTTTTGTTCAAACACTTCTTTGGTAAATAAGTGAATTTACTAAAATAGTAATAAATAAGCAAATTTATTACCTTTTCTTCAAACATTCTTAGTAAGTAAACGAATTTACTAAAATAGTAATAAATAAGCGAATTTATTACCCTTTTGTGTTCGGATATTATAGTAAATAAGCGAATTTACTAGATTAGTAATAAATAGACTAATTTATTACTTTTGCTTAAAAAATTGAATTTAAAACGTTTTAATAAATAAACGAATTTATTAAAACATATTATCCATATATCGATTTCAAAGTAAGAAAGTCGATTAATTAGAAAATAACTCTTCCAATTTTCGAAAACACAAATTTTTTTTAAATTCTGGAAGCCATTGCTTTCTAAAATCTTGATACACCCGTTGGTTAATAAGGAGCCCTCGGTTCCGAATATGGAAGTCTCGAAAAGCGATTCGAGCATACTTTGATTTTCGTCTTACACAGACTCAGTCAAAGTGGGGGGCTAACTATAGACACCTAATTTAGTCCCTGGTCCCGTGGTAAGATTCCATGATGAACAATAAAATCCACTTCTCTAGATTATTGGACAATTGATGTTATTGGACTTAATTTTTACTATTTTTCATAAACTACAAAATATTTTAAAAAAGCTCCTTTATATTATTGGTTTTTTATATAAGCCCAATATTTAATTTATAAGAAAAAAAAACAGAGAGTTTTAGCATGCTGAGTCGCGCTGACGCAGCAGCGCTAGCTGCGCAGCGTGACAGCTTATAACGCTAACTAGCCAAGCGCGATAAAACCTGTCGCGCTACACATTTTCCTTATAAGTACCCTTTTTTCTCCTCTAAAACGATCCTCTTGACTCTCTTGATTTTTCCTACCCATTCTCACACTTCCAAAACCGACATTTTTCTCATTAAACTAAATTATAAACCTACTTTCTCTCTCTTTTCTCTTTACACTTAAACTTTTCTCCATCAAATTATTTTTTTATTTCATTTCTATTAAAGTGGGTTAATTTCTTATTATTACAAATTAAATTTGAAACTTTTTCCAAATTAATACTCGAAGAAACAACAATCAAGCGAGAAGTGTAAGTTTTTTGACAGTCTTAAATTAAACTTTATGTATTGATTATTGTATTTATTTATTTGTATATTTATTTCAATTTTTCACGATGTTTTTGTTAAAGGACTTAATTTAAATTAATTTATCACATTAAACTAAGATGATTTTTTTGACAAATTGTATCATGCTAGGAACCTTGAATTAATCTTAACGACAGTTTGAGTAAATTAATTAGTTTCATTTAATTTTACCATAATAATAGTAATTTCGTGTTAGGTTGCAAATTATTAATTTGTGGTTCTTTATGTAACTTGTGTATAATTGAGAGAAAACTGGTAATGGCCGCCTACGGGCTAATATGACGCACTCCGCCATATTAGTACCTTCACCCCCGAATCCAACCTTTGGTTCGTAAGATTATAACTTGGAGTCGTTCCCATGGGATCGAAAGGGTTATTCGTGCAATTTAGTTTATCGTCCCGTATTCGTGTTCCATTCGTAAATCAAACAAAATACACGGTTTATGAGTTTGATTCCTAAAACTCATTGGCGACTCCTAACTAGCATCGTCCATTTTCGTTGATATTATCTCACTCGTAAAAGAAAAAAATTAGAAATTAAAAAAACACTAAAATAGCGTAGCGCAACAGACTTTGTCACGCTAACGTTGCAGCTTCACAAAGTTTGTAGCGCTACTGTTGCAGCGTGCCAAACTTTGTTGCGCTGCACTGTCAACGTGACAAAGTTTGTGACGCTACCACGCTTGCGGGACTGAAATTCCTGCGCTTTTGTTTTTTTGCAAAATACTTCTAAAAAAGTCCATTTTACCTTTCCTTAAGCCAAATTTTTAGGTTTAACTCGACCTATGGACGGTTTGGGGAAGGTGACCAAAAAATTTTGGGACCCTAAAATCCGGGGCCCCTACACTAACCAACATAAAAATAACTTCCTTTCTTGATTAATAACTATTGGCCAAATTAATCTGATCATAACATTCCAATTCAAGCTTATAAATTTTTTATTACTATTTAACATGGAATGCCATCATACTTTAAGAACATGCTACTAATAAACTTGCCATGCACGTAAATTCATGATTTAACAAGAATACAAGATTTCATGCAATCATGAATTATCCAAGCATGTATTCTAACTCCTGTGTTTCTCTTTAGTACTTACGTACCTTGTAAAGTAACGGTGCTCCGTCACAACTTCTAGAAGTGGACTAGTTCAAAGTCTCCTACATAAGGAAAAATCGAAACTAAATTAAAACCTTGTTGACTAAATTTTACAACAACTATAAACTACTTCTACATTGGAAATTTGTCCAAAACATTCCTTACATGGTCTCTATTCAATTCCATATTACACTTTACTTTTCTATTGTATGACTACTTAGTTTTCGGGACTTATTTATGATTTATAAAACCTTAGTATGAATTTTATGCCACTTTAGAAAAGTGGATAGCAATATAAAATTACTAAAACTCTTTAAAAAGCTTCAAAAACCACATAAATCAATCATACAATGTATTACTCCCTCTGTTCCCTATTTTTCTTTACATATCTTGTTTCTCTATGTTCCATATTTTTCTTTACATTACAACTTTATTAGATTTTTAACATTTTTATATTAAAATGGATCCACCACCCACTAATCAAGCTTCTATTAGTTGCAACTTGTTTCTCTCTCATCAATTATTACCCCATTTTGATCCCACCACTATTATTATATCATATATCAAAATGAGAGGGTGAATAGTGACCGTCAAGAATAATAGGGAATGGAGGGCTGATCCAGCGTGGGTTTGGTGGGTTCAACTGAACCCATGAAGTTCCGGGCAAAAAAACTGATTTTCTTATATATAAAAAAACAAATATATACAAAACGCGTACAAATATTAACATCACTGCTGCTTTAGACTATAGGTTAAGTCCCTCAACTTTCACACGCATGACTAGCAATCGATTCTTGCTTAGTTACTATATTCTCTATTTTTTTTTAAACCTTAACAAAATAAAATTATTTTACCCCTCCCTATTTCTCTCTCATCAACTACCGATATACTGCAAATTTTGTACTCTACCAAACAAAAACACCTAAAGCCCCAAATCTTTTTGAATCAATAATATTGGAATTGGCATCCTTGTGGTACTTTGTTTATTTTTTATTTTTTGTGTTGCTAATGGTACTTTGTTTATGTGTTTACTTTGTTTGATTGGAAGTGTCGAAATTTTATTCAATTTGCTAATTGTTTACTTTGTTTAATTAGAATTGAAATTTGTGGTACTTTCTTTACTTGTTTAGTGAATATTATGTATCGATTCACTTCAATTCTAATTTTTGATTGATATCAATGAGGGAAATTCAGTGATGGGGTGTTAAATATTGTATTTGTTACTAGTCAAAATGAAAAGGTTGTTTTATGAACATGAGAAGTTTAGTAAATATTTGGGGCAAAACACAAAATCCTCTCATTTTTCCTCTACCAATTCAAAACAGCCTGTTATTGAAGGTATGAATCCGAACATTCAATTGCACATCCAAATACTCCGACACACAGTGCATGAACAATTTCGAACCCACGNTCAGTGCATGAACAACTTCGAACCCACGTGATACTAATCCTAGATCCGCCACCGACGGAGGGAATACTTAATTTATATGATCAATTTATGCTAATTACATACTTAAAAAGCCTAATTATTCATTTTATAAATTCTGGACAGCATGTTAAACATGCTTAAAATCACTTTTAAACTTCATAGAACATACTAAAAATTATATGTAAATCATATAGTTCATATGTGATCATACTAGCATAAAATGAACACTTAAAACTTACTTTAACTTGTTTTCATAAAAATTTCAGATTTATTTAATAACTTTAAAGTCATGAAAAACTCATAAAAATATCATAATTTCATGGTAAAACTCTTCTAAAATCAACTAACATGATTATGAAACTAATCTATACTTTAGAACAATTTTTCATAAGCTAAAACATGATCAAAATATTTATTCAATTGAATTTCATGATTATAAATTTTGGACAGCAATTTATTATCTTTTTAAAGCCTTTAAAAATCAAACTAAACTTTATAAAATCATCATAAATTCACACAACAATAATTCATGATCATAATATTGAAGTATAAATCATAAAAACTCATAAAAACCATAACTTGCATAATTTATAAACCTTAATCTAAAATTTTGTGAATAACAATTTTAATTCATGCCTTAAAATAAATCATACTTTATTAAAACATGATCAGAACTTATAAAAGCATGATTAAATATAAATATGATCATGAATTTGCAAGATTGAATTAAAAAGAAAGAAGGAATTTTTTTTTTTTTTTTATAAAAGTTCGAAATACCGAAGAGGGGAAGGTGGTGGCTGGCGGTGGCGAGGGCGGCGGTCCTGTTGGGGTCTAGCTGGGCACGGATCCCAAGAACACAAAAAATAATTTTTTTTCTGTTTTCCGAAACTGCAGTTTTTTTTCTTTCTTCTTTTTTTTTTCGGAAATCCCCCCCCCCCTCCTTTTATTTTCTCTCTAAATTTTTGGAATCCTAATGACTAGTATAAGCATAAAAATCTGAAATTTGGGTTTTAAGGAGGTATTTATAGGCCCCAAAGTTGGATTCGAAAAAGCCCATACTTATCCAAACAAGTGGAAATTACCTTTAGGACCTTGCCTCAAAATAAATTAGGAAACCTTTGAAAATTCTATTTCTAGAAGTCTTTTAAAATATTTTGAAAACATAAAACATTATTTATGACCATAAATAATTATTTTTGATTAAAACTTATTTATTATTTATTTTATTTTTATTAATTTCTTTTTATTTAATATTCCTATTGAACATAATTTTTCAATAAAAATATTAAAATTATACGAATAAAATACAAAAATACTTTCTTAAAATATGTAAAAATGTGGGGTATTACAGTCTACCCCCCTTAAAAGTAGTTTCGTTTCGAAACTTTGTGTATATTGGTGTATGAAATTTGTATAGAGACTACGTTTACTTCAAACTTGCTTACTGAAATACTATGTTGTTGTAGACCTTAGGCACTTGACAACTTTTTAGTAGACAAACATAAACCTCTTACTTAAAAGTCGTAGAAACTCATATAAACTTGCAAAATTGAGGGTAAAACGCGTGAAAAAAGGTCGCTTTCTACCCCCTTAAGAGTCGAGTTACGTCCGCGTAACTCTACTACTAATCTAAAATAGCTGCGGTTATTTTTCTCTCATCATATCTTCAACTTCCCAAGTAGCTTCTTCGGTTTCTTGGTTAGACCACAACACCTTCACTATTTTGACACTCTTTCTACGAGTATCTGTGACCTTACTGTCTAGGATTTTAATTGGCCTCTCCTCATAGGTCAAACTTTGGTCTAACTCTATTGTTTGAGGTTGTAATACATGTGACTCGCTTGGCACATACTTTCTTAGTTGAGACACATGAAAAACATTGTGAACCTTGCTCAACTCCATTGGTAGTGCTAACTTATAAGCTACCTTTCCAACCCTTTGCAAGATCTCATAGGGTCCTATGTATTTTGGGCTCAATTTTCCTTTCTTTCCGAACCTCATCACTCCTTTCATTGGCGGTACCTTAAGTAACACTTTATCGCCAACTTCAAACGCAACTTCTTGGCATTTTTGATCCACATAGGACTTTTGTCTATCTTGTGCTGCTTGAATCTTTGCTTGTATTACTCTAATTTTCTTGATGGTTCCCTCTATTAATTGAGGTCTTAGAATCACTGTCTCACTTATGTCATTCCAACACAAGGGGTTCCTACACTTCCTTCCATAAAAAGCCTCAAAAGGTGCCATGCCAATACTTGCATGGTAACTATTGTTGTATGAAAACTCAATGAGATCCAAGTGATTCTCCCAATTCCCTTGAAAATCCATTACACAAGCTCTTAGCATGTCCTCTAAGGTTTGTATGGTTCTCTCTGTTTATCTATCAGTTGCTGGATGGAAAGCTGTACTCATTTTCAGTGTTGTACCAAAATTCTCCTGAACACTTTTCCAGAATTTCGAAAGAAACCTAGAGTCTCAATCAGACACGATATCCTTTGGAACTCCATGTAGCCTCACAATCATGTTTTATGTACGCCTTTGCAAGTTGTTCCATTTTCCAAATCTCTTTCATGGGTATAAACACTACTGACTTAGTAAGTCTATCCACCACTACACATATGGTATCATTTTGATTCTTCAACTTCGGTAAGCAAGTCACAAAGTCCATTGATATGCAATCCCATTTCCATCCTGGTATTTCAAGCGGTTGGACTTCTCCTTGAGGTCTCTTATGCTTAAATTTAACCTTTTGACAAGTAAGACATTTACTTACAAATTCAGCCACTCCTCTCATCATCCTAGGCCATCAATACATCTTCTTTAAATCCTTATACAGCTTATCGCCTCCAGGATGTGCTGAATACGGGGTATTATGACCCTCTTCCACGATTCTTTGTTTCAAATCCTCACATTTATGTGGTACACACCACCTTCCTTTATACCTTAAACTTCCATCCTCATGAATCTTAAAATCCAGAGGCTTTCCTGCTTTCAACTTTTCCTTAATTCTGTCCAATTTCACATCTCCTTCCTGGTTCTTCTTAATTTCCTCGAGTATTGTTGGTTGGATACTAAGATTACAAAGGATTTCTTCCAATTCTCCCTCTTTTACTATTTCCAAGCTCAATCTCTCTATATCCTTACATAGTTCATTAGCAACCACCAACGTATTTACTCCATGATTCGTTTTACGGCTTAAAGCATCGGCTACCACATTGGCTTTCCTTTCATGGTATTGGATATCTAGGTCATAATCCTTGATCAACTCAAGCCATCTCCTTTGTCTCATATTTAAATCCTTTTGAGTGAAAAAGTACTTTAAACTCTTGTGGTCTGTGCTACATTTCACTCAATACAAGTAATGTCTCCATATTTTTAAAGCAATCACTATTGCTGCTAATTCCAGATCATGAGTAGGGTAGTTCACTTCATATGGTTTCAATTGCCTTGAAGCATAAGCTATCACCTTTCTATTTTGCATCAACACACATCCCAAATCATTTTTAGAAGCATCACTATAGACATCATAAGAGTCACTTTCATCTGGCAAGGTCAGCACTGGAGCCGTAGTCAAACGCTCTTTCAAGGTCTGAAATGCCTCTTCACACTTATTAATCCACTCAAATTTACAGTCTTTCTTTATCAACGAAGTCATGAGTTTAGCAATCCTCGAAAAGTCTTTCACAAACCTCCTGTAATAACATGCTAACCCTAAGAAACTCCGTACATCCGTTACATTCTTAGGTGTAGGCCACTCCTTAACTGCTTCAATTTTGGCTCGATCTACTTCAACTCCCTCTTTAGACACAATATGCCCCAAAAATGCTACTTTCTCCAACCAGAACTCACATTTCGAGAACTTAGCATACGACTCATTCTCCCTTAATGTCATCAAGATTGTCCTCAAATGTTCCATATGTTCTTCCTTACTCTTAGAATATACCAAGATGTCATCAATGAAAACAACCACAAAGTTATCCAAAACCATTGGAAAATTCTATTCATTAAATCCATAAAAATTGCTGGCGCATAGGTTAACCTAAAAGGCATAACACTGAACTCGTAGTGTCCATACCTAGTGCGAAAAGCAGTTTTCGGTATGTCCTCATTAGCAATCCTCAATTGATGGTATCCTGACCTCAAATCAATTTTCGAAAACACAGTAGCTCCTTTCAATTGATCAAACAAGTCATCAATCCTCAGTAATGGATACTTATTTTTGATTGTCACTTTATTCAGCTCTCTATAGTCAATACATAACCTCAAACACCCATCTTTCTTCTTCACAAACAGTACTGGTGCTCTCTAAAATGAAGCACTAGGCCTAACGTAACCCTTTTTCCAACAAATCTTGCAATTGCTCCTTCAACTCACTCATTTCTACAGGCGCCATCCTATAGGGTGCTTTGGAAATAGGTGCTGTTCCTGGGACTAAGTCTATGTTAAATTCAATTTCTCGTTTAGGTGGCATCCCCGAAATCTCCTCCGGAAACACGTCAATCTCAACATGATCCACATCTCTCACACTACAAAGGTAGATTGGAAAACCTTTCTTTACAAACCTAGCGAACCTCATTACTGACTCTAATTTGTTGTGTTTTGGTCTTCCTGCCCTCCAATAGCTCACCTTCTTACCTTTATTCATCAATGAGATCTTCTGTGGTTCACATAGAATTTCTGCCTTATGTTTACTCAACCAATCCATCCCCAGGATTACTTCGAAGTCACCTAAATCAAACTCGATTAGATTAGCCTTAAACTCCACTCCCTCAATTTCGATAGGAACATCCTGAAATTGCCTTTGAACATTGTACTTCTTATCTTAGGTAACACTATTGACATATCTACTGCATCTACTTTTCCCAACACAGGTTTTGACTTTTCTAGGAGTTTAGTGGAAACAAAAGAGTATGTTGTACTAGAATCAAACAAAACTTTAACAAGAAGAGAGTGAATAGAAAAAGTACTAGTGATCACATCCTTATTAGCATCAGCTTCACTTCGAGCCATCACATTCAGTTTTCCGGTGTTTGAGTTCTTAGGGTCCGTTTGGTAGGGCGTAAAACATTTTCAATGTAAAATGATTTTCATTGAAAATAGTTTTCCATGGAAAACAATTTTCATGGAAATAATTTTCCATTGTTTGGTTACATGGAAAAAAAGTGATGAAAATAGAGAAAATAAAGAGGGTGGAAGAAGGTAGTGAGGAAAGAGTGTATAAGGAGGTGGGAGGAAAATTGTTTTCCTTTCATTTTAGAAGGAAAATGGTTTTCCATTATTGTAAGGAAAAATTTACTCTCATGGAAAATGATTTTACATTCCTTTGTGTACCAAACAATGTAAAATCGGAATAGGGACGAAAACACTTTTCATGGAAAATGTTTTACGCTCAACAAAAACGGAACCTTACAAGTTACAACTTACAACCACTTTTTTACATAGTATATCGCAATTGGCATAAACAAAAACCCTAAACCCCTAATCACAAACACTCCCAAATCCTCGCCGGTTCACTCACCTCCACTCTCCACCTTGCAGCCGGTTGCCGGTTTCCAGTTTCTGGTTCGGTGGTTTTGACAAAACGGCGACGCTTCAAAGCTCCCTACTCAGACCGTCACCGGCCGTTTAATCAAGTAACAAATAGATATATTCCATTGTATAAATAATTAATCTATTTTGTTAAATTTTATAATTAATGATTTTGAATTGATGAATAATTTGTTTTGCTAAACTATTTCAATTGCCGAATTTGTATTTACCCTTAGACAGCTGATATATACCTTTCCAATACTTTCACCTCAGAGTTCAAGTTGATATTCTGATATAATTTTGAATTGATTGCGATTATGCGTATCGGAACAATGTCAATGTATGGCTTTGCTAACTCTGAATTCCGTTACGAACATCGAACTTATATTGGAAATAAATTGCAGATTGATTACGGAAATAAGAGTATCGGAGCATTGAATAACAAAATAAAGAAAGAAAAGAAATGAGGTTGAAGAAGCAAAAGAGGCATAGGAAGGTAGTAAGGTTCTACACAGCATGTTTTGGGTTCCGAGAACCTTTCAAAGTGCTTTGCGATGGTACATTTGTTCACCACCTTGTTTCGAATCAACTTTCTCCTGATGCCTCCGTCTCTACTACCGTTGGTGCGCCTGTTCACCTCTTCACTACCAAGTAGTACTCTCCTTTTCTCTTATCTCCTCGTCATATTGAATTATCGTTATTGTTATCGTTATCATTATTGTTATCGTTTTATAGATGTGTTATTGAGGAGTTGAAGTCTCTCGGAAGCTCACATGCTCAATCCCTTTCTGCTGCCCGTCTGCATTACAAGCTCGCCAGGTTCTTTTCTGTCTAGTCTCAGCTCTTTTTCTTTAAGCTTTGGATTTCTTCTGATGTGCGCATAATGCTTTGTATTTTGTCTAACAACCATTTCTTCTTATATTAGTTTGATGCGTTTTTATACTATGAGGAATTGTGTTTTCTCATCTTATTGCTTAAATAATTTTCAAGTTTTATCATGTATTTGCTACTTGAATTTCGCAGATGTGAGCATGAACACAAGGAAACTGCTTTGAATTGCATACTTGACGTTATTGGAGTCAATAATCCCGAACACTTTTTTGTTGCTACTCAAGATATTGACTTACGAAAGAGATGTCGTCAGGTAATTTTAGTTATTAGCCCTTTTTGTTGTGATAGATTTTTCTCTTGTGATGCTTTGTTGCCATTGCGATTTGTGATAGTTGGATCGTAATACCACATAACCAACCACTAAATCCTCCGTAATTGCCTACCATTGTTTAGTTTTTTACATAGTGATCAAGCAGAAACTGTGTTTATTTTTAAATTTTGTGGATTGATCTTGATGAAAAAAAGGTTTGCCTTTGTGACTAATGATGTTTCTTTTTCCTTAACAAGTTATCGTGAAATTCTTCTTCCCGCATTTCTTTCCCACTTGGTTTTTAATACTTTTCGATTCAATTTTATGAAACTAGTTATTTTATTTTATTTTTTATTTTTACATTGTGAACCTACCAAGATACTACATGACCTTGCTCTTCCTAATACTAGGTGAGACACCATGCACTACGCGTGCAGTGTCGCAAACATCTAGTGTAGGATTAAATTGTGAAGAGATGGTGTTTTAAGTTTTAACCTTTTATTTGATATACTTGTGACTATTTTCTCCATAATTATACAACATCAAGTGAGGATAAGTCTTTTATGATATCCACGAGCAAAAATAAGTATGGCAACATAAGAATCGAAACTCCAATCACTCACTAAATTACACCTCCATAATTTGTATCCTTCAATCATCCTTTATTTGATTGTTGTTGCTGGCAGTGCCCAAAATTCTTGATAACTGTTGCGATCAGCTTAACCTCTAATTCAGCAATAACTCACACAGAAATCCATCTAGATCGAAACCCTAAAACCCCAAAAGCTTCAAAATTTATCTAGAACGAAACCCTCAAACACCAAAATCTTAAAAATTCTTGTAGATGGAAATCCAAAACAGAATCAAATTCCCCCAAAATTTGTCAGAAATGAGAGTAAAGAAACCAAAAACTGGAAGTGGAGGGAGGACTTGTGCAAACCACAAAGCTGATGTTCCATTTGGGCCCCGCAACTTGTGCAAAGGAGGGTTAAGGGTCTCAAAGGAAGAAAGAGGCGCAAGAGAGGTCTAAGGGTGGCAGGGATGTGATTGGTGGTGCAAGTGAGGGACAAGGGTTGCAAAGGAAGAAAGAGGTACGCCTACCTCTGATGAGAGAGAAAAGGGAAGGGGTAGCAAAGAAAGAGGAAGCTTCACATGATTTTGGGGGTATGCACAAGAAAAGTTGTTGATAAACACTAGTCTTTGAATAGTAGTGAGGCGCTCACCCTTTTTTTAGTTGTGTAGGATATGAATTACGAAGTACTGTCAAAGTTTGACCTCTTGAATGACAAGTGTAAAAGAAATGGGACAAAAGGAGTCTTATTTTTCGAAGAATTTGCTCTTTGTCCTCAAGAAATTTCATGACCGTGCTTTTCCTTATGTTTGAATTACCAAGTACTATCAAAGTTTGACCTCTTGAATGACAAGTGTGAAAGTAATGATGGGACAAAAAGTAGTCTTATGTTTTGAAGAATTTGCTTGTTGTCCTCAAGAAACTTCATGACCGTGCTTTTCCTTATGTATGAATTACCAAGTACTATCAGAGTTTGACTCCATGATTGACAAGTGTGAAAGAAATGATGGGGCAAAGGCCAAAGGGAGTCTTATGTTTTGAAGAATTTGCTATTTATACTCATGTATATGTTTGTGCTGATGTGCTATTGTTAATGTAGAAATCAACACAAAATAATGATAAGGTTTTGTTTTCCCAATCAAACTGTAGATGCAATTTTTTGTTCAGATATTCTGTTTTAAATAAATGATTAATCATCTCATTACAAGTCTAGCCTAAGTCTCCAAAATATATCTAAAGTCTTTTTTATTCACATGTATATTTGAATGCACCTGATACTGAAAATTGCTTCTGTATTAGTGGACTTCTGATAACAACCTTCAGCTGTTTTTACAATGATTTTCCTATAGTTAGATGGAACAATGAACTCTGTTTCCGCCATTTTTTGATGGTTATATCGGTGCTGGCTGATGGAAGGATAATAAGAAAAAAAAGTAGCATGTGTTGTGGCAGGGGTTACCTATAATTCTATGTTGTTCATAAAAATGTATTGCAATGATCTGTAATTTTGGAAGATGTTATTTTCCAGAGGCATATGGGTGATGAGCAAGTGCACTGTTTTGATCTTTTGTCTGGCTTTATTGTTTCCATCTTTCAGACACCTGGAGTTCCAGTGATTTTTGGTCTACGCAACGCTGTGTTTCTTGAACAACTTTCGCCTTTCCAGCGTGATTTTGTGAAGGCTGCTGAAGAAGAAAGGCTGCATATGACTGATTCGGAGCACAAGTTGTTACAAAAGAGAGTAAAGAGCATATTGAATGCTGACGAACTTAAGGACTCTGCAGCAGAGGAAGGAGCTGGCGATGAGGATTCACAGGGTCAGGTCTTAGCAAGTCAAGTGCATAAGAAGACAGGTGTAAAAGACAAGGCCCAATTTAAAAGGAAGAGAGCTAAGGTTATTTCCCATATGTTTGATGCTTGCTTATATAATTCTTCACCTGTGTATTTTTGTCCGCCTTTTTGGCTTTTTCCCTTTTTCGAACTATTTCTAGGTGCCAACTTGTGGAGAAAGGACCCTTTCTCATGATTTTCGATTATACATGAAAACTAAGAGTAGTTTAAAAACACAGAAACTTTAGTGTATGTGGTCATTACAGCTCCGAATTTCTTAGTTTTTCACCTTTTTCTAGACAATTGAACCTGTTTTTAAATTTATAAGCCATGTGCTTTTTCCGTCAATAGTCCACAATATCTGAAGGGTAATTCTTAGACTTTCAAAGTAGAACAGCCATTACACAAATGCTCTGCATGTCAGCTTAGTGTCATAGGTTCTTAGTAGTTGTGCTAATAATGTTAATATAGCCCAAGATGTGAATTTCTGTTTCAGAACTTCTCAATGCTTTTTTGTTTTTTGGTTTTTCCCCTGCAGTACCACTCATGTTTTACGTAATTCTAAAAGTACCCCTTTCATTTTAGGGACTCCTCATATACCCCTAAAGTTTGATATATTGCTCAAAATACCCTTATTAACTATTATGGATAAAAGTTCAAGTGCATTGATTTCCTAAAGGAGCCTTGAGACTTAAACTTGAGTTTTAAAATTCAGTAAGGATATTTTGAGAATTACCTCAAAGCCTAGGGGTATCTCAGGAGTTTTCCTAAGGAAAATATTGTTGTTTATATTTACATTATATATTTTCTATATTAATTTTGGGAAAAGAGAACTATGTGCATTTTGTTTCATTAGTCAATTACCTTTTTTGGTGTGCCCTTCTGTGAGTTCTGTCCCTCTTTTCAATCTTATTGGTAAAATGGGTCCATTCCTCATAACACATGCCTTACAAATTGCCGTTTGTGCTACCTTCAAAGAAAACAGAACTGTTCTTTTGTAGTACAAAGTATAACTTACAAGATAAGTTAATTACCTTGTTTTTGAATTTTAAATGTGCAAAGATGAGGGTCTAAATTGTAAAACTTGGAGCTGGTTTTAAAACTCATCATCCATGATGCTGCATCAATTATTGATGTAATGCCCATAAAAAATTACATCTAAAATTCATCTTCCATTTGTAGTATTAGCTAGGATTTCCAGAAGAAGATGCCATTCGTTTGATGAGAAATAAAAAGGAATATCGAAAATTCGAGTGGCTGAAGCTGAAGTGTAAATGAAAATGAAATGTAAAAGTTGGCTCCGGTTATTTCAGATCGATTGAAACCAGTATGATTTTGTTCAGAAAAGCATTTACTTACTGGCTATGGATTCTAAACACTGCCCTGTGCCTCCATAACACACACACGCACGCACGCACACTCACTCTCCCTCTCTCTGTTTCTCCAATGCTGTATTTGGATTGTTTTAGCCAGTTTTGAAGTTTCTAAACACTTGTCAATATTGAGTGTTTCTTCTAGGACTGTCGTTTTTACATTTAAATATTTTATATTATTATCTCAAGGGCTCATTACTTTATTTAATATTGTAGGGTCCAAACCCATTGTCGTGTAAACCAAAGAAAAGTAATGGCAAAGGTCCTAATACAGAAAAGGTACACCATTTTTAATATTTGGAATGCTTGCAGATCTCTTTTGTTTTATCACTTTGATGATAATGCAGGCATCCTATGCTCTTAGTGCCAGTATGTGGTTTTGATATTGCATATTTGCACATGACTTGAATAACATACTTTATTGAGTTTACTTGATGATTAAGTTATTGATGGTATGATTATAAACTAATAGTTGCAAACAGTCTGTTATTTGAGATATAAATTAATAGTTAGTAGCAACTGTTTTGTAACAGAGGAAGTTGATGTTTATAATGTTTTCTCTTTTCCATATTTCCTGGGGAGTATTGATGCATTTTGAGCAGTTACATTGCCTGCTTGCCACCTGTGGATATGTAGATTTTTCATTTGTAGATTCTTCTCTGTCCTAAGAATTTAAGCCAAAAAAGTGACCTATTCATTTGTTTACTCTATAAACTTTGGTGTTTTATTTTGCCCATAAAATGTGTGTGGAATAGTTGATTAGCTTAATGTAATGAAATTTGAAAAGGGAGAAAAAAGCATTAGAAGTTGCTATTCCACATTGGATCATAGTGCAGTTTGGTTTTGACTCACGAGCAGACTTTAGTAGTTTTGAAATCTTGAGAGTTACTCGATGTGAAATATTCTTCTTTATATCTTGAACTTAGTTTGAAGCATGTTATGTGTCTAGATTATGCCATCCGTTTTAACAAGTTAACTTCCTATTGCTCAATGAATATACTCCAAACGATTTGTCATGAGTCTTGACTATGAGAAGAAAATTATTTCGGACAAGTTTCAATTGAGTTTATGAGCATAAGCAAAGAGGTAATATTGTAAATTGATCTGTGAGCTGGTTTACAAACCTATAATGTCATCTCCATGTGAAAGCAAACTTGAACACTCAATAATGTTGTTCTACATTTTCATGCATACATGGCATGTAGTGAGGTAGTGGCAACTGGCAAGTTTAAGCCTCTAGTTAGCATTAAAATCCTCTACACACTTAATCTAATAGCTTGCAGCCACTGAGGAATTGGCTAAAGATATAGCTGTGGTCCTAGGTTCAGTTTCTTGTCCCTCGTATTGGCCTTTGCATTTTCTTATTCTTATATGTTGGATAATGTTGTACTATTAGAGCACCTTTCCTTTTCTTGGTTTCCTTTATTTAATAAGCTAGTGAAGATCCTTCTCATTGCCTAAGTTTTAATTTTTTCCGTAGAAAATGGCTATTACTGGATCATCAGGAGTTTAAGTTGCTAATAAACCCGGTTTTGGACCAGGNGTAAATGAAAATGAAATGTAAAAGTTGGCTCCGGTTATTTCAGATCGATTGAAACCAGTATGATTTTGTTCAGAAAAGCATTTACTTACTGGCTATGGATTCTAAACACTGCCCTGTGCCTCCATAACACACACACGCACGCACGCACACTCACTCTCCCTCTCTCTGTTTCTCCAATGCTGTATTTGGATTGTTTTAGCCAGTTTTGAAGTTTCTAAACACTTGTCAATATTGAGTGTTTCTTCTAGGACTGTCGTTTTTACATTTAAATATTTTATATTATTATCTCAAGGGCTCATTACTTTATTTAATATTGTAGGGTCCAAACCCATTGTCGTGTAAACCAAAGAAAAGTAATGGCAAAGGTCCTAATACAGAAAAGGTACACCATTTTTAATATTTGGAATGCTTGCAGATCTCTTTTGTTTTATCACTTTGATGATAATGCAGGCATCCTATGCTCTTAGTGCCAGTATGTGGTTTTGATATTGCATATTTGCACATGACTTGAATAACATACTTTATTGAGTTTACTTGATGATTAAGTTATTGATGGTATGATTATAAACTAATAGTTGCAAACAGTCTGTTATTTGAGATATAAATTAATAGTTAGTAGCAACTGTTTTGTAACAGAGGAAGTTGATGTTTATAATGTTTTCTCTTTTCCATATTTCCTGGGGAGTATTGATGCATTTTGAGCAGTTACATTGCCTGCTTGCCACCTGTGGATATGTAGATTTTTCATTTGTAGATTCTTCTCTGTCCTAAGAATTTAAGCCAAAAAAGTGACCTATTCATTTGTTTACTCTATAAACTTTGGTGTTTTATTTTGCCCATAAAATGTGTGTGGAATAGTTGATTAGCTTAATGTAATGAAATTTGAAAAGGGAGAAAAAAGCATTAGAAGTTGCTATTCCACATTGGATCATAGTGCAGTTTGGTTTTGACTCACGAGCAGACTTTAGTAGTTTTGAAATCTTGAGAGTTACTCGATGTGAAATATTCTTCTTTATATCTTGAACTTAGTTTGAAGCATGTTATGTGTCTAGATTATGCCATCCGTTTTAACAAGTTAACTTCCTATTGCTCAATGAATATACTCCAAACGATTTGTCATGAGTCTTGACTATGAGAAGAAAATTATTTCGGACAAGTTTCAATTGAGTTTATGAGCATAAGCAAAGAGGTAATATTGTAAATTGATCTGTGAGCTGGTTTACAAACCTATAATGTCATCTCCATGTGAAAGCAAACTTGAACACTCAATAATGTTGTTCTACATTTTCATGCATACATGGCATGTAGTGAGGTAGTGGCAACTGGCAAGTTTAAGCCTCTAGTTAGCATTAAAATCCTCTACACACTTAATCTAATAGCTTGCAGCCACTGAGGAATTGGCTAAAGATATAGCTGTGGTCCTAGGTTCAGTTTCTTGTCCCTCGTATTGGCCTTTGCATTTTCTTATTCTTATATGTTGGATAATGTTGTACTATTAGAGCACCTTTCCTTTTCTTGGTTTCCTTTATTTAATAAGCTAGTGAAGATCCTTCTCATTGCCTAAGTTTTAATTTTTTCCGTAGAAAATGGCTATTACTGGATCATCAGGAGTTTAAGTTGCTAATAAACCCGGTTTTGGACCAGGATCAAAAGGGCCTGTCAGAAGTACCATTGTCCAGGGTGTTAACGAAATAACTATTCATAGTTACTCATTGCCTACGTTCTTATTTTTTGGTAGAAAATGCATGCCATTAACTGAATTATAAGGGGTTTAAGTTGCAACCATCCTGGTTTTACCAGGATCAAAAGCAGCAGGGTCAGAAGTACCATTGTCCTGGGAGTTAAGTTACTCATTGTCTAAATGGACCTTTTGATCTATATTTTCAAATCTTCAACTTTTTTAGTGCTCTTGGTGGACACTTTGACAAGGGGATAGAATCCTTACCTAATAGTACAATAAAATTTAGGAAAATAAATAAAGAGTATTGCATTGTGTGCGCAGGAATGGTAAATCTAAAATATTTGATGAATGTTGTATTTGTGTGTGTATTTTGCTGCAATTTTCATCTTTGCAGAGTTAACTCATCAAAAAATTTATACTGAATGTAGGTTGACAAGACTAGTAGTGATGCAAAGAGAAGCAGGCCTCGGAAAAGAAAGAGATCTCGCAAGGCCAGAACTTTGTCAGGCACTGACGGGGCTTAATTTAGTAACTGCAATTTTTTTGTGTTTGAGTTTCATGTAGTTTTGTAGGTCAGGCATGCTTCAGTCTTTTTTAAATTTGAATTTTTTTTCTAAATTTGTGTTTGACGGGTAAATGCAATCTTACTATTGACATAAATCATATATAATATATCCAAATCTTCTCTTAAATTGTAAACTTAGAAGTATAAGTCACTAACAGAAGGGTTACAGCTCTATGTAAGCAAGTGAGATGAAGGGGATGTTTTATGTTTGTATTTCTGAATTCTGTTAAGTAGATTTTTATTGGTTTAGATTTTGTTGCAGTGATGGAAAATTTTCCTTGGGAAATGATTTTTCTT
Source organism: Suaeda aralocaspica (assembly GCA_016808085.1). Taxonomy (NCBI): domain Eukaryota; kingdom Viridiplantae; phylum Streptophyta; class Magnoliopsida; order Caryophyllales; family Amaranthaceae; genus Suaeda; species Suaeda aralocaspica. The sequence goes on from PYUH01000148.1 coordinate 1,039,356, forward strand.
CATATCTGTTCTTTGTTGTGTTAAGATGGGAAAAGTAGAAAATCTATCTATATCTATAACTTTATACTATAGTTAAAGTAAGAAATGTTTGTTCACCAAAAAAAAAAAATGTTGACATCATCTTTATACAATCATTGGCTTTTCATTAGTTTTTTTTTTCGCCTAAATTTATACTCATATCATTATCTTCATATGCAAGTATTTTATTTATTTTGATTCTAGATATATTTAAATCAAATGTCAATAAATAAAAATGAATTATTTTTTTAACTTTTGAATTGAATGTGTAATGAAATTATATATGACAAAAAATCATGTAATTTTAATCTATAGGCAATGAAATTATTGAACTTAATTTATATGGTTTTTTTTTTTTAACTTTTGAAGAAAATTACTTATATTTTTAATTAATAAAGTTTTTCAGACATGACAATAACAATAAGATTATTCCATAGAACTTATCACCTTTTCAAATTATTGAAAACAAAAACATAAATTTTCATGGATGCTTATTACTTAAAACTCGCTCTGTTTTCTTTAAGTTACAAAATTTATACATTTTGTATCTCAAACGGAGGGAGTATAATAGATATAATTATGAGTTTCTGACAATTGGCAAGGTATAGTCGAATACTCGGATTGCACAATATTTATAGGAGGGTAAAATAGAAACTTTCAAGTGGGGTCCGCAATGCAAACCAAACTCATTTTAATATACTACTAATTCTTTTATGGTAAAATATTGTTTAACTTTAGCACCAAAAAAGAAAAATTGTTTAAACTTTAGCACCAAAAAAGAAATATTGTTTAAACTTGGGCATGTTCATTTTACTTAATTTCATTTTAATTCTGTTCAATTCCAACCAATTCAGGTCACCTCAGTTCCGTTCAGGTCACCTTTTTTTTATTTTATGAATTTATTTATTCCTAATATTATTTGTTCATAATGTCACACACACACATTATGTACATAATATTTATGTCTTCAACTTTGTACTTGGATTTATTTTATTCATAAGATTATTGATATGTATTAGCTTTATTAGTGCTACGAGTATTTTTTAATGGATTTTATTTTGTTCATTATATTATTAGTGTATTCATAAAAATATTATGAAATTACCGTTCAAGAAATGAAACAAAAATATGAGTTAATCATCATTCACAAAAATATTATTATACCACATAAGTGGATTACCATTCACAAAAATATGAAAATATATTACTGATTTTTATTTCATAAAATATAAACTATCGGTAATGAAAAAAAAATTTGTTACCATAATTATTAGTGGATCAATATCAAAATTATTACTATGTTATTACTCTATGATTAAAAATCATTTATAATCCATAATTAAAAATCATTCATCCGTAGTAAAATCATAATTAAAAATGAGGAATTCAATAGTCACATTCAATCCATGAAACTCATAATTAAAAATCAATAATGATAGTTAAACCATAGTTAAAAATCAATAATAGTTAATAATTATTACACCATTAATAATTGATAATTAAAAATCATTAATCCATTTTGATTAATTTCACTTCACTTGTTTTGAGTAAATGTAAATAGGACCTCACTCATTCATAAACATTAAAAATTTGAACAAAGCTAGTATCAATTAAATGAACATGAACAATACAAATATAAAATAGTCGGTTATTCGGCTCTATTCAGCTCGTTTACACCCTGGCCCTATGAGTGCAAGGTTAAAATAGGAAATACGATAAAATCAGTTTCTGTACCATAAAATCAAGGTTCTGTTTGAAGAACCACAGTAAAGCCCAACTACTAAACTCAACCTTGGTCGTCGAAGACTCTCTTTCGATCGGCATAACCACTGCAAATTCGATTCAATCTTCGATAATAATAATTCTAAGGTAAAATTATTTCATTTTTTCACTTTTAAATTCATGATTTTTTTTTCTATAATTATTGTTAGTTTTTTCAGTTTACAATTGCAATTGATATGAAACAAATTTGTTATTACGGGTTGAAATTGTTTGTTTCATCGGAATCAAATTGATTTTGATTTATTGCTTTAGATGCAAGTTATTAGTGGTAATTTGGAAAGGTATTAGTTCGAATCAATTTTAGACGACCGAAATCGTCATCGACTAATAATAAATGATTAAAAGATCTTGAATTAGTTGAATTTGAATTATCTATTGAATTTTCGAAAATTAGATATTTATGTTTTTTATTTGTTGATTTGATCTTATGTATTACCTGTTAGTTGCGACGATTTGACATAAATTTAGAGAGAAAAAAATGTCAAATTGTTGCAACTAATACGATAAAAAGACAGTATATTCTAGTATACTTTAAGAACATAGTGAAAATCGCTAGAACAGTAAATTTAATTTGGTTCACTGACAATGTGTTGGCTACGCTCCATAAGAGAGAGTTTATAATAGATAAGGAAATTTACAATACAGAATTAGAGTAGATAATCATAGCGAGGGCTAAATCAGATTCAAGGCATATTCCTATAGTAGATCTCCTGCTGACTTCATTAGAACTTTAGCATGTATTGGTATGTAATATGAATAGGAGTACTTTGTATCAGTGTTTGGGGTATTTCAGAGATAAGTTCATTTTACGTGGATAACCACATGGGATGATTTTTTTTTGTTAATGTAGCCGGCCCCAATTTTTGTGATTAAGGCTTTGTTTGATTGATTGATTTGATTTGTAAGACCAATAGGCCAATGATTGATGAATACTAAGTAGATACAGAGGAGGCAAATAGGGCTTATTGTAATTTATAAGTATTGATAAATTTGGCAAATAAGTGATGGAGTTGAAATCACCTAATTATTAAGCTAGATGATCCAGCGTCAATGACCTATATGACGTTGAAACTGTATAAATCTTGAAATTATTTTCTAGGTTTGTATTTTTGTACAATGTCAGCTACACAAAATCACTGGTATTTGTTTGGGATTTCTCATTTGATCTAATTCATAGATTTCCTTGTGGGATAGAATCCTTATTGCGAGTATATTTTTACATGGATTATTAAAAATTAAGAGTGTCATTTCTTATCTTCGCCTTGTTTCCAACAACATATTGATTATTCTTGTATTTTGTCAGTATCAAACCACTATTTTGATTACTTATATACTATATGTATTCGATCAAAGTAAGGAAAAGTTGATGTTAATGTTCCCGAATTTTGATGGTTTGCCTAAAACGGTCCCTTCTTCTACATTCCTCAAATTACCCCCACGTTTACAACCTATTAAATGGGCCATTTCGATGGCTGGTTATTAAGGTCAGTCTTCAGCTTCATTGGTTTTAGTTAGTGCTCCTAGAAGAGTTCTAGGGGTTAAAGTTTTCAGTTGAAATCAAAGAATAGTTAATTTATAAGCCACTTTTGTTTATGACTTGATTTAGGCAGTAGGATATAAAGTTGGGAGTATTCTGCTCATAATTGAAGAAGGGACTATGTTATGTAAACCATCACATTCGGGACCAATAAAATCAATTTTTACCTTGAAAATTATGAAAAATGCAGTGTGAAAAATTTAACAAGATCTTATGTTGCGCAAAGAAACCTATGGTTAACTTTAGCTAGAAGCAAGAAGAGCTTGTTTAAATTACTCAACGACCTGCAATTAATTTTTGTTTAACCCTTTGTAGCTGTTGGATCATTAGCCCTGGTACGAGCCTGGTTTAAATTTTAAAGTAAAGACCAAAAAGCTCACTACTGAATTAGGGGGTTCAAGCTTACCATTTTGAGGATTCTAGTATCTTGCCTTTGGAAATATATGCAACAGCACATTATTTACTCCAAAACTTGTAGAAGGGCAGTTTTAAATGAAATTTACAGCCTTGCCTTTGTGAGATGAAAGAAGCTTGGTTTTATGCTACTGAAATAGCAAGTGCAGGTTGTAATTTAACTTTAATTTTTGATTTATTCAATTACTATAAAAAGCTTAGGAACCTCGAAAGTGAATGTGCTGAATAAAGAGGGAGCTTCTTGAAAAAAGAATACAAAAAGTTAGGATTCTTATGCCATAGTTTGAAAAGGACATTAAAGCATCTCCTATGAGTATTATGAATGGCATAAAAAGTTTAAGATCTAAGAGGGTGTTTGATAGCTCTCTTTTAGGATTCAAGTTAAGCCTAAACCTTTCGAAAACCTTGGAGTACAAAATTTTCATAGTTCAAATGTTGAGCTATTGAAGTATTAATATATCCACCAACACCAACTCATAATCATTTCTGCCTATACTTTCCTTTCTCTTCATTTTACCCACAGCACCTATGCACCGCCCCACCAGTTAACTTCAACCATTATGGCACCGAGTTCTTTTCACAGTTAAACTTTTGAACGTGGGTTTGGGCTTTCAGAGTAATGTATCATTATCTTTAAGCCAGTTATTTTTAGAAGCTGTAGCATGTTGGTCTTGTATTTGCTCCATGGTCAATTGGTCATATTGTTAAGAGTGTCCTATAAATTTCTCATTCCTTCACTTTATAGCTGATCAGTTCTTCAAAGCTATTTGCATTACAGCCTGTGCCGGAAAATTATCATTTGATCTTAAAAAAAAAAACCAAACCATTTTGATTGGCATGGTATTTATTTATTCTTTGAGACATTTGATTGTTTTATAAGCGATGTAATGTATGTAATATACAACGTCAAAAGCCTGATGATGAAAGCCTGTTGTTGCTGTGAATGCAGGGGTTCTGAATTGTTTAAAAGCCTACCTCTTCGTGAATTCAACTGAAGGCACTCAGCCATGTCAGGTTCAGATCCCGACAAGATGGTAGCCAAAGCTGACAAAATGACTAAATTAAGCTTCACTAGATGGAATGCTGATTGGAGGAACGCAGCAGTTTTATATGAACAAGCTGCTGTTGCTTTCCGACTTGCTAAAAAATACGAGAAGGCAAAATTAGCTTTTGAGAAAGCATCCAAAGGACAAGAGATGCTTGGCTCACCTTGGGATGCTGCTAAACACATGGAATCTGCTGCTGCCATGGCAAAGGAACAAGGAACATGGAATGAGGTTTCTGACTTCTACAAAAGAGCTTCAGAGTTGTACATTGAATGTGGAAGATCACAACCTGCATCAGATGCCGTTGCAAAAGGTGCTCGTGCTTTGGAGGAGACTTTGCCCGAGGAAGCCGCTCAGCTATATATAAATGCTTGTGAAATTCTTGAAGAAGATGAAAAAGAGCAAATGGCCTTTGATTTGTACCGTGCTGCTGCTAGTATTTATGCAAAACTCGAGAAGTTTGAAGATGCCGCGACTGTGTTACTCAGGTTGGGCCTGGCAGCTGATAAGTGCAATGCCAAAAATAGCCAATGCAAGGCTTACTTGAGTGCCATCATTGTGTACTTGTACATCCATGATTTCAAGCAAGCTGAGCAGTGCTACAATGACTGCTCACAAACTGATGCTTTTATGGGAAGTGATCAGTTTCGTATTGCGAGTAGACTTATATCTGCTTATAGAGAAGGGGATGGTGAAGAAATTAAACGGATTGGGCAATCAAATAATCTATCAAGTTTGGATCATGTGATAATCAGGCTTGCCCGGAAATTACCAACTGGGGAACTTGAGGCCATTCGGAGTGAAGCTATCGATGAACCAGGAGATGAACTTGATGAAGACAACCTCCTCTAGTTACAAACTAACATGAGACTTTACTTTGGTTTTCATGATTCCGTTCCTACAGAGTGATAAGCTTAATTTTGAATGTGATGGAAGTTACCTTGTCAAAAGCTGTTCGATGTACTTTTGTTTTTGTACACAAATCTGTAGTTTGTGTGTAATATGTATCTATTTGTTGCAGTATTCATATTCATAGTCCTTGGAAACTTTCTTATTCTCACTGTAGATAAATTAAACCAGCTGGATTTAGAAAGATTACAATTGCAGTACTTGTATTTGATGAGGGAGATAAATTTCTTTCACTTGGAATCGATGCATCTTGCACTTGGTAATAAGGGCAAGTTTATTGGGAGTCTTAACATGAAACTATAGTGAGTTGTAAAGGAAATTAGTATCAGAATTGTTATATTCTAAACTTGAGTTTTGAAAATTAAAACTCATTTCAAGACTCATGTGGACCCTCTTGTAATAGAATATTATCAATGTTCTATACTATTTACTACGGAGGCTTTCACTTAATCAGTTTTCCCTTCTAAATGAACTAACTTGCAAAATTTTTAGGATAATTTTTTTTATATATATAAATTATTTGCATTAGAATTTAGAAATTTGACACGTATACACACTTAATTTCACTTGAATTTTTCAAGAATTATGTTAAATCCAGCATGGCTCGAGGTTAAATAGTTATTATGATCATTATTAATGCAGTCGGGCTTAGAAATAATACATTTGCAGTAATTGTATTCGATGAGGAAGACAAATTTCTTTCACTTGGGATTGATGCATATTGCACTTAGGAATGAGGTCAAGTTTATTGGGAGTCTTAGATTGAGTCTTAACATGAAACTATAATGAGTTTTAAAGGATAAACTATTATCGGACTTGTTATAGTCTTGAAAATTAAACTCCCCTCAAGACTCATGTGGATCCTCTTGTAATAGAGTATTATTATTAAACTTAAACCAGTTGGGCTTAGAAATAATACAATTGCAGTACTTCTATTCTATGACGAAGACAAATATGTTTCACTTGTGATCATTGCATCTTGCATTTGGGAACAAGGCCAAGTTTATTAGGATTCTTAGGTTGAGACTTACCATAAAATTATAGTAAGTTTTAAACGATAGACTAGAAAGACTTGTTATAGCCTAAACTCTAAACTTGAGTCTTGAAAATTAAAACTCACTTCAAGACTCATATGGACCCTCTTGTAATAGAATATTATTAATCTTCTATACTATTTACTACACCGGCCGCCACTTAATCAGTTTTTCCTCCTAAATCAACTAACTTGCAAATTTTTACAACAACTTTTTTTAAAATATAAATTATTTGTATTAGAGTTTAGAAGTTTGACATGCATACACACCTAATTTCAACTTGATTTTTTCAAGAATTATTTTAAACCGGGCATGGCTCGAGGTTTAAATATTTATTGTTGTTGTTGTTGTTACTATAACTATCTATAATAATAATGATAACAACAACAACAATAATAATAATGTGGCATCTTTTGAAATACTATATTCAGTCATTCTCTTTTATTGAACCAATATACACCAAAATAACGTTTTTTAGAGTATTGTCTTTGCAGGAAGTTATAAATGTTTAGTTGACAAGGTTTTTTTTAAGAATTTTGGCTCTCCTTATCGGATTTCTTTGTATTGGGGGGAAATGCATTGTTTCCATTGTTAATCCTAGATCATGAGGAAGAAGTTCAACATCATAAGCCAATTCTTATTGTTTCTCTTCAACTGATTCATTACTAATACTTGAATATATATATAGCACTTCTATGTCCACATCAATTGGTTCATCGGCATAATTTACATCAATTAGTTCAAAACTAGTGATTTCATTTGGTTCATTATCATAAGATCGAGTCATAAGAGGTGTCTCAGTTTGTGTAGGTGAATAATAAGAATTACCTTATGAATTCAAATTCTTAATTAAACAACATTTAACGAAGATTAAGTCATTCTCCCATTGCCTTAGACTTGTTTGAAGAACTTGACATATCATAAGTCATCACTAATAAAAAAATATGGATTAATAGTCAATATTTTTACAAATATATATATTTCATTAGTTCATTGTTTTACAAATTAATTCAAAACTAATTTAATTCACAAACCAATTCATAATTCACTAACTAATTCACAAACATTGACAACATAATTCATGATTTCACGAATTAATTATTTAATTTTGTAAACAAGATTTTAGAAATTATAAAATAATACACATTTATATATATATATATATATATATATATATATATATNTATATATATATATATATATATATATATATATATATATATATGAAATTTGATATTAATAATCTAGACAGAGCTAACAGGATATCATATGACTATATTTTCTTTTACAAATATGTTACAATAACAATTTAAAAGGGCACATGTGAATAGGGTCAAATTACAAAATAGTAAGAGTACAGAATAATTATGTGTGATAATTATCTATTTAAAATTTATGGTATATATGAAAAAAGGTAATTTTGTATTAAAAAATTGATTCGATAAAAAGGATAAAAATTATTCATATTTTATATACTTTATTTATCAAATATATAAACATGAGTACAATTGAATGAAATATATATGCCACATAAGAAAAGATTTAACCAATGATAATAAAGATGATAATTTAATAAAAAAAAAATATCTCTCTAATAAATAAGATAAATTGAACAGGATATATATTTAAAGATAAAAACAATATTGTAATGATTAATATATATTTTAAGATATAAAAGATTATGCAAATTAATAGTATGTAAAAAAGATTTGTTAGTTTTGACAAACAATAAAAATTAAACTAGAGACAAGTAGAGACAAGTATAGACTATAGAGAGAGTGAGAGACAAGTAGAGAACACGCGATTTTAGCGAGGAAACCTTTCCTAGGCCCAATAGGAAGGAAAAAACCTCGACCACTAGGGATTTTGACTCAATTCTCTTTTTACTAACTAGGGCCAACGACTCTGTTACAATCCTAGTTAGTACGGACTTCTCTAAGTACCACTCAGTACTTGGTTCTCCCTGAACTTGTTCCCCCTGAATCTTCTCTATTCACTTTCTCTTTCTCTCTTGGTGGCTTGACCAGCCTTCTCTATTCTCTAAGTACCACTCAATACTTCTCTATTCTCTAAGTACAACTCAGTACTTCTCAATTCTCTAAGTACAACTCAGTACTTCTCTATTCTCTAAGTACAACCCAGTACTTATTCCCTTGAACTTGTTCCCCTGAACGAGTTCTTCTCTTTCTCTTTCTCGTTACAAGTGACTCACTCAAATCACTCTCCTTTCCCTGAACTCAAGATTACAGACACATAAAAGTGAACACAATCCTAGTACAACAGACTCTTGTACCTAGTCTTGTATGCTTCCTATGAAGTGCGTAAGTCTTGGTTAAATTTCTTCTCTTCTGATCTTCAGTATTTATAGTGATGTTACAAGTAGGGTTTCTCTGATTTCCTTCCTTGTTTTCACGCTTCATATCTCACCAATATCTTGGTGACTATTCTTCATAAAGTGAATTTAGATCAATTCTCCATCTAAATTCACATTCTTCTCTTCTTCATAGATTTGTTACCATAATCTTGTGTATATCTTTTCTAAATATCTTCAAAGATCATTTATGGTATCTTCTTAGAATATATCTTCCATATCTTCTCAGAATATACTTTGAAGTCTTGTTGTCATATATTCTCTGAATATTCTCAAGTGTATAAATCTTCTGAATTGCGTATTAATTATTTCGATACGTACTTGAGACATCTGAACTTGAGACAAGTTCTTCTGTTGGTACAACGGCTACTAATATATGTTTATCTTGACATCAAACAAGTAACCCATTAGTAGTATGTGTTTGTCACCATCAAAACCCCTAGGGTCAACAATATTCCCCCTTTTTGATGATGACAAACACTTAGACAAAAATATAATGTATAGAATAAACTAAATATATTTAAAAAATTTAAAACGAAAACAAACAAAATCAACAAAATCAATCGAATTAATTAAAGATGAGTTTGCAAAAGAGAAAGGCAGTTTCAAGCATGAGAGGGCAAGAGAAAAGGGATTCTTCGATATTTTTGTCTCTTCTTTTGCTCCTTTTCCCCCTTTTGACATCATCTAAAAGTACTTTAGCATATCACAACATCAACAAATAAGTCATAGTCAAAGAGCAGCATATATCAAAAGCAAGAATATTATCAAACCATTAAATAAACATAACTAGACAACATTAATAGTGAATGTCCTCAAAAAATAAAAGAAAGGAGTAGAAACGAGTATAAAAATAAGAGAAAAACTTCAAAATAAACTAAGCATTTGATTTTTCCTTTTTTTTCAGCATTTTTTTTGGGGGGGGGGTAATCATCATTTATCAGCATCATCAGGCTGTGACTCCAGGATGGCAGCAGGTGCAGTGGCAGTACATTGTCCTGCTGGCTTGGTTGTCTCTCCCCTGCCTTCATTCACTTGTTCCTCCTCATTGTCCAGGGCTTCTTCCTCTTCTATTACGACATCATCGAGAAAGTGGCTAACTTTGGCTTTGAGATCAATCATCTCATCCCTAAAGCATCCATCTTCCTCTCTACATCATCCAGCCTTTTAAGTAGGACCCCTTTCAATATATCCTGCTTATTCATCACTTCTTGAACATCCACAACCAACTGAGCCATTAGATCACCTACTTTGACCACATAATACTTCCCAAATCCTACTGTAGTGTCAATAGGTTGAACCTTCACCACCTCAGGCTCTTTACCCTTAGAGGCAAGCCTTTGGCTCTTCCGTGCTCCAGATTCATTCTTAGCAGGCTTATTTGTAGGTTTAGCTCGTGCTTTAAATTGAGCCACACCATCAATAATTTCAAGCTTAAGGAAAGACAATGAATTTTTACTAAGGATGTCAGTGAAGCTTGGAACAACTAAATGCTTCTTGGGAATGGTAGTATGCTGAGCTATGAGATATGTCAGCAAGGCACCATAGCCTAGAGCATTTTGATTTTCAATACAGTGAGTGAGATGTTTAGCCATTACAGAAGCAAAGTTAATTTTTCTTTTTGTGGCGAGGCAGTACATGTACGCAAGATCAAGCAATGATGCCTTCCCACGTCCATGAGTCCGTGGTAGCACATTCTTGCGCACAAGGGTAAACAACAACTTACCCAATGCACTCATATCACTCACATTCACAGTATTTCTCCCACGCCTTCCACCAAAATACTCAACAACTACATCATTCACAATTCCTTCTCCAAAATCCATAATTACCCTTTGTTTAGCATAATAATCATAACCTTCCATACTTAATTTAAAAGTAGTAGCAAAAGATTCAGCAGTCAATTGTATAATTTTTCATTAACTACTCCAGCACAACTATCTCCAATTCGTGTAAATGTACCACATAATGCAAATACATCGGTTGATGACATATGATGAACAAAACATTCTCCAAACAATAAATTCCATCCTTGAAATTCAATTAAGTCAAGGAGTTGATCAAACTTACTTTGTTTGCACCACTTTAAATCGATCCCCAAACCACGCACTAAAAGATTTGTGCTTTGGTCTCCGTCGATTTCACCTTCTCCATCATCATCATCTTTCTCCTCCTCCTCAACTTGCTCCGTTTCGGCTGTGGATTCATTTTCCTCGTCGCTTACAACCACTTCGATCTCCCTTTTTCGCTTTGAGACCAAGTCTTTCGAAGTTAGGGTTTGGGACTTTTGGGTTTTTTTCGGTTTTAGAGGAGGTAAGAGATGTGGATTTTTGAGTTGGAACATTTGGTGGGGCAACAAAGGTAGACTTGTGTTTATCATCAACTTGAATGTTGGTTTTCACCATTGTTGTTGCAAGAAAGTAGGCGTTTTCAAAAGATGAATTTTTTGAGTTTTTGAATTTGAGTTTTGAACGGGTGAGTAGTTGTGGTAGGTAGATTGTGTTTGGGGGTTTAAATGGTTTGGAAGAGACATTTAAAGAGTTGGGTTCATTTAAGTTGGGCTCATGAACTTGGTTGGGCTTTTAATGGAACATTTGAATGTGACGAACGTGCTCAAAACGCGTAGAACTTGAACCACAGATTAATTCCCCCTAAATTTTATGGTTTTTTTTTCGCTTAGTTTACAAAGAAGGTAAAAAATAAACGGAAAATTTGACGAAAAGGTTTTGAGGACACATACCATAAAATGCAATCAAGTATGTAAATTAGGCAGTTTAACTATATTATCGTGATCTCAATATGCTTACCCTAGACTTATGTGTGTACAAAATTAATTGTACTTGGTTTGTGTATGCGTGCCAATTTAGACTTAGTCATTGAAGGCTTTAGAGCTAGGAAGATTATTTTGATCTAATCATCCCAAGTTCAAGTCTCAATTTTTCATGCCTTTCTCTAGGTACTGGTTTAGTGAGTATGTCGGCTATTTGTTGTTCAGTGGCACAAAATTCTAGTTTGATTACTTGTTTCTCAACACTGTCTTTTAAAAAGAAGTGGTGCCTTATGTGAATGTGCTTTACTCTTAAGTGAAGAACTGGGTCTTTAGAAATACAAATAGCACTAGTGTTGTCACAATAAATAGGAACACATTCAAATTTAACACTAAAGTCTCTAACCTGTTGTTTGATCCAAATCATTTGTGAACAACATGCTGCTGCAGCCACATATTCTACTTCAGTTGTGGACAAGGCTACTGTATTTTGTTTCTTTGAACTCCATGAAACCAGACTTGTCCCTAGGAATTGTACCATTCCAGATGTACTTTTTCGATTGACCAAATCACCTGTATAGTCAGCATCTGCAAAGCCTACTAGATCAAATGTGTTAGTACTAGGATAGAACAAGCTTAAGCCACTTGTACCTTTGAGATACCTTAATATCCTTTTAACAGCTTTTAAATGAGATTCCTTGGGATTGGCTTGAAATCTAGCACACACTCCCACACTGAAAGCTATGTCAGGTCTACTGGCAGTTAGATATAATAAAGAACCAATCATACCCCTATACTGTTTTTGATCAACAGTTGTACCATGTACGTCTTCATCTAAACGTGTACCTGTTCCCATAGGTGTATGGTTGTCTTTGGAATTCTCAAGACCGTATTTTTTCAGGAGTTCTTTGATGTATTTTTGTTGATGAATCATAATTCCTTCCTCAGTTTGCTTGATTTGCAACCCTAAGAAGAAGTTTAGTTCACCCATCATACTCATTTCAAATTCTTTGCTCATTAAATCTGCAAAATACTTGCACAAAGGCTCATTAGTAGCACCAAAGATAATATCATCAACATAAATTTGTACTACTAAAATATGAGTACCTTTGATTTTCAGAAACAAAGTTTTATCAATTTTTCCTCTTTTGAAGTCATTAGATAAAAGAAAGTTTGAGAGTCTTTCATACCATGACCTAGGAGCTTGCTTAAGTCCATAAAGAGCCTTATCAAGCTTATAGACATGGTTAGGAAAGTCAACATTTTCAAAACCCGGAGGTTGTTCCACATAGACATTTTCCTTCAAGTAACCGTTAAGGAAAGCGCATTTGACATCCATTTGGAACAACCGAAATAACATATAGGCAGCGAAAGCAATTAAAATTCTAATGGCTTCTAATCTTGCTACAGGAGCAAAAGTCTCCTCAAAGTCAATACCTTCTTGCTGATTGTAACCTTTTACCACTAACCTGGCTTTGTTTCTAACAATTGTTCCATATTCATCAAGTTTGTTCATGTACACCCATTTAAGTCCAATGACGTTTTGATGTTCAGGCTTAGGTTCAAGATGCCATACCTTGTTTCTTTCAAATTGACCTAGTTCCTCTTGCATAGCTATGATCCAATCTGGATCACCTAAGGCTTCTTTGTGATTTCTTGGTTCAAGCGTTGAAAGAAATGCATTGAAGGCGCAAAAGTTTCTTATTTGAGACCTTGATTGTGTTCCTTTATCTATATCACTTATGATGAGATCCATGGGATGTGAGCTTTGATGTTTCCAAGGCTTGGGCTGAAACTCCCTGTGTGGTGTGACTTCTCCATCGTTGTCACCCGCAACTGGTTGTTCCACCTCTCCTGTCTCTGGTGTGCTCACCTGTCCAAGTTCATTACTTTGTTCCTGTTCCTCATGTAGTTCAGTTGTCTTCTGGACATGAGGACATTCTTTTGCAACCTGTTCATCGTCACCTGTACTTTTGTCACCTGTAAAACGTGTTAGTCCAATTTCAAATTCATCATCATCCTGGCCATCATGAGATACAATGTCAGTTTCATCAAAGATAATGTACACACTTTCCTCAACACACATTGACCTTTTATTATAAACTCTATAAGCTTTGCTATGACTTGAATAACCTAGAAAAACTGCTTCATCACTTCTCTATCATCAACTTTTCTAGGGCTTTTACCGTTGTTGTGCATGAAGCATTTACAACCAAATGTTCTTAGGTAAGAGACATTTGGCTTTTTCCCTTTGAACAACTCAAAAGGTGTCTTGTTAAAGATTGGTCTTATTAGAGCTCTGTTGATTATGTAGCATGCTTAATTAACGCTTCTGCCCAAAAATTCTTGGGCATGAACTAGCAATTAACATGTCCTTGCCATATCTTCTATGTTCTGTTCCTTCGCTCTACTACTCCATTTGCTGCGGTGTCCTTGGAGCTGAAAAGTTATGATCTAATCCATGTTCACTACAAAACTCATCAAACTTTTGATTATCAAACTCTATTCCATGGTCAGATCTTAAATGTACCAATCTATGTCCATTTGTTCTTTGCACCTTTTTCGCAAAAGCTCGAATTCGTCGAAGGTTTGTTCTTTTGGTAGCAAGGAACAAGGTCTATGTATACCTGGAATAATCATCAACATAACAAAAACATATTTCTTTCCACTCCTACTTTGAACATCTACTGGACAACAAAGATCCATATGTATCAGCTCCATGGCTTAGAAGTACTTACCAAGGTTTTTGATTTAAAAGATGAGCGAACATGTTTTCCTTTAACACATGCATCACAAATTTTATCACAATTGTACTTAATGTTTGGCAAACCAATTACTAAGTCCTTTGTCTTAATTTGTTTAGTAGTGAAAGACTAGCATGTCCACAACGTTTGTGCCACAGTAGTTGATCATTGTCTGCAACACTTAGACACTTGAGACGATTTTCAGGAACAAGGTTCAAATTAACAGTATAAGTTTTCCCTCTCCTTTTTCCTTCTAGTACGATTTCTCCAGTGTTGCGGTCAAGGACAAGACATTTTTCACATGTAAAACGAACATATTCCCTTTGTCACAGAATTGGGAAATACTGAGTAAATTGTGTCTTAACCCCTCGACTAGAAATACATTGTCTATGGAACATTTTTGTGACTTACCTACCTTACCTATGGCGATTATATCACCCTTCTTATTATCACCAAAAGTTACTGTTCCTCCATTATAGGCAACAAGTGAAAGAAATTGAGTTTCGTCTCCTGTCATGTGCTTGGAACAACCACTGTCGAGGTACCACAGGTTGTTCCCCTTCACTTGTTCCTGCACAATGGTTTAGTGGTTAGTAACAGGAACCCAGACTTGCTTGGGTTCCTTTGTATCAACATTCTTAACTATCCACATCAGTTTTAACTTGTTCATGTTTTCATCTATTTGTTCCATTTTTCTAGTACATCCTCCTTGAAGATGTCCAGTTGTTCCACAGAAAGTACAAATTTTGTTGTTAGGTAAATCTACATGATTCTTGACTTTATCTCTTCTCTTGTGGTTAAAACCCACACTTGATCTGTTTTTAGATTGATTCTTTTCAAACCAATTAACAGCGTTAGCATGACTTGATTTGTTATGATTTGATTTTAGGCTTCTTTCAAGATCTGAATTTCTTGTTTTTAAATCAGTGATCTCTTGTCTTAATTTTAAGAATTCATTCTTTTCAACTTGTGTGGGGGACAGATTTATGAAATTTGTTTCAGGAATTAGACACTTGTACCCTTACAATTCTACATTTAAGAATATATTTTCTTCTTTAATTTTTTCACAAGCGTGTTTTAATTCGGTGTTCTTATCAAGTAGTTCAAAGAAGCGGTTTTCCATATCTCTTTTATTAGTCCTAATCCACTTAGCATGTTCTTTACGAGTTTCCAAAGATTTTTCTAGTTGTGAAACATGTTTGCAAATTTCTTTGTATTCATCCAGAGTTTCCAGCAGAAGCTCTTGAAGTTTTGCAGCACTAAGTTTTTTAATTTGTTCCTTAAGAGCATAGGGACTTACATTGAAACAAGTCAGGTTTTCTGTTTCTTCAAGTTCGGCCATGAGAAAAATGTGAGCAGTCTCTTCTTCAAGGTTATCTTCTTCATCATCAGTTATATCATCCTCTTGTAGAGCGGCTATCATGGACTTTCTGGAGTCTTTCTTTGTAAAGAATGGTTTCTTTACAAATTTTGACTTCACCTTCCCTGTGCCCTTTTCTGATTCCCATAGTGGACAATCTCGTATGAAGTGATCCATACTTCCGCACTTATGACAAGTGGTTCTGGAGGATCTAACTTCAGTTTTTCCTTTGCCCCTTTATTTGTACATCATCTTCTTCAGTTGTCTCACTAGCAAGGCTGCATCTTCTGCACTTACTACTGAATCATTCTCATCTCATCTTCTGTGTTGGTCGTGGAACGTCCTTCAGCCTTAAGAGCAATAGATCGTCCTTTGGATGTTTCTACTTCTCCAGTTTTAAGATGTATCTTATGGGTCATTAATGAACCTATAAGCTGTTCAACATTGAACTTGGAAAAATCCTTAGTTTCAAATAAGGTGGTAACTTTAGTGTTGACTCCCTAGTTTTGATGATAACAAACATTTTAATTATGTACTATATGCTATTAACTTATTATTATTTTTGGTACATATATGCTTGGTTGTGTTTTACAAGTTGGTTGCAGGTTGCTAGAGTTATTGAGCTACCTAAGACAGCTGGAACATGATCAAGTTCATAATACAAGCAAGAAAATCTCAAGAGCTTCAGTTTATTTTATTTTCTAGATTTTCTTGTAAGTATGTCACAATTTCAAATTTGATTATACGTGCTTAAGTCTCATAAAATTTCTCAAGAAAACATTTTCCTAAATTGTTTCATAAAAGATTTGATTTTAAACTTTTGGGAATGAATAATATAATATGGTATCTTTTTTATTTATGAAAAGATTTCTGATTATATTATTTATGCCAGTTTTTTGAAAAGGATTTTATTCTATAATCTCATGATCTTCAAATTAAAAAAATTTATATTTTCTTAACTTTTAAAATGAGATTTGATTGACCAAATATTTTCTTATGAGATTTTGATATTCTGCTTGGAGAAGAAGGTTGTTCCCTTCTATATAAACAGAATAACTCTTTCTCATACCGTAGTAAAAGAAAAAAGAGAGAAGAAAAAGAGTGTGTGCTTAAATTGAAAAATCTTTTCTTGAGAAACAACTTTGGAAACAATTTTGGAAACAGTTTGAGACTCTAGTTCATATTCAAGTTTGCTTGTTGTGACTTACGTAGGATTGAGTTGTTATCTCTTTCACTCTTCTGAGTTTTTCTGAGATAATTCTTGTGTAATTTTTCTTACTGAGAGTTTGGTAAGATTGGGGTACGGGTGTACTCGGGTTTTAGCAACTGTTGGAGTAAACAGTTGAGGTTTGAATCTTGTTTACTAGAGTTAGAGACAAGTGAGTGGCTTGTAATCTAGAGGTAGGTTATAAGTGCGATTAATAGTGAAGATTTAGGAAATCCTACGAGTGTAGGCGGGCAGTAGACCATAGCTGGGTCGAACCTCGTAAAAAATCCCTGTGTCTCCTTTATTTCTTGCACTTTATTTCCTTGCCTTACAAAACCGTTTCTTAACTTGTTTCGGGGGACTAATCAAGCAATATCAGTTGATTAGTTTCACGCAAATAATTTAAGGGTAATTGAACCGATCTTTAAAACGCTACAAGAAACTCAAAATTAGGTGGTTAAAGTTTTAAATTCCGCATATTGTTAAATCAATTAATTCACCCCCCTCTTAGGTGCATTTACAGTTGGTATCAGAGCGGGTTACTCTCGAAAGACTAACATCTAGAGAGGTTTGTCATGAATGCTCCTGAGAACTACCCTGAAGGGCACTCGTCTCAAAGATCCCCTTATTTCAATGGTAAGCATTATTCTTGGTGGAAAAATAGAATGGAAAATTATATTGTTGCACAGGATTATGAAGTGTGGCAGGTTATTCGAAGCGGTCCGTTCAAGTTCAAGAAGAAAGATGCAGAAGGAAAGGAGGTCGAAAAGCTTGAATCAGATTTGACTTCCGATGATATTCGAAAGAAGGAAAAGAACGCTAAAGCTATCATGTGGCTTCAATGTGGACTTGGCCCGGATGAGTTCAATCGTATCTCTGCTTGCACTACGGCGAAAGAAATTTGGGATACGATCAAACTTGCATATGAAGGTACTAGTGAGGTAAAGCAATCTAGAATTGATTTGTTAGTTCAACAATATGAATTATTTCACATGGATGATGATGAATCAATTAATAGCATGTTTACTCGCTTTACTAACATTACTAATGAGTTGAAATCCCTTGAGAAAGTGTATTCTACAGAAGATCAGGTTAGGAAAATTTTGAGGATTCTTCCTAAAAGTTGGAGGCCTAAGGTGACTGCGATTCAAGAGGCTAAAGACTTAAAGACAATGCCTCTTGAACAACTTATTGGCTCTCTTATGACCCATGAGATGGTTTTGAAATCTCAAAACAATGACACTTTAAAGAAAGATAAGGGAGTTGCATTGAAAGCTTCAAAAAGGATAGATGAAACTGATTCTGATGATGAAGAATTAGTGTTACTGACTAAAAAATTGAGAAAATTCTACAAGAAAAATAAGCAAAATTTTCACAGGGAATCTTCAAGTAATGGTAAGACCTCAAAATCCAATAAATCTGTTTCTACTAATAAAAAGGGTTGTTTTAAATGTGGTAATACAGATCATCGCATCAATGAATGTCCTATGTGGGAAATTGAAAGAGCTAAGGACAAAAAGAATGTGAAAAAGGAGTTTAAGAAGGCGATGGTTGCTGCAGTAAGAGGAGAATCAGTGTGGGGCGAATCGGATTCTGGAGAAGATGAAGATAGCGAACCTGACCATGAAGCAAATTTGTGTTTAATGGCTAAGGCAGAGAAACAGGTTCAGAAACCGTTTCCCACTCAACATCCAAAACTGTTTCCAAGCACTGATGAACTCTGTTTAATGGCTGCTACAAGTGAAAGTGATACTGATTCTGACAGTGATCTCGAGGTAAGTTTTAGAAGTGTTAAATCTAAGGTTGACTCTATGTCTAGATCAAAACTTGTTAAAGCTTTCAAACATTTAATTGATAACTCTAAGGAGCTTTATGAATCTTTTGGAAAATTGAAAGTTGATATGATTAAAATTAAAGAAGATAGAGATGCTTTTGAAGATGAATGCAACTATTTGAAACATGAAAATCTTAATTTACACCAAAAGATTGCTGATCTTCTTGAGGAAATAAATTTGCAAACTGACATGATGAGTAGTATTAAGGAGAAAAATTCTTTTGTGCATGAACCTGTTTCACATACTGTTTCCTCTGTTAATATGTCTGATAAATTGCTTGCTTTAGAATCTGATCTCTTAAAATCCAAAAATGATTTACTTTTGAAAATTGATGAAAATAATGATTTGCTTGAAAAAATTAAAGCTCTTGATGAAGAACTCAAAATTTCTAAGAAAGAAAACCTAAAATGGTTCACTGGAAATAAGAACTTTAATAATATCATTAATTTAACTCATAATGGTGATAAGAGAGGTCTAGGTTATACTGCAAGTAAAAAGGATGTAGGTGCAAAAGGAAACAGTAAGAGAAACAACTTTAGGAAGTATGTAAATTATCCTAATTATGTGTTTTGTTGGTATTGTGGTAAAGAAGGCCATAAGGCTTATGATTGTAATGCAAAACACAACATGCACTTGAAGAACTATCATTCAGTTAAGCAAATTTGGATTCGCAAGGATTTATTTAAACAGGTTTCTAACACTAAGGGACCCAAATTTATTTGGGTACCTAAAGTTAAGGCTTAATCCTTGTATCCAGGCACGAGTGAGGGGGAACAATAAAGGGAGCAGTATATGGTACCTTGATAGTGGATGTTCCCACCATATGACAGGAGATAAGTCTCGATTTCTCTCACTCAACGCCTTTGAGGGTGGTAATGTGACTTTTGGCGATGACAAGAAAGGTGAGGTAATTGGCATTGGAAAGGTCGGTAAGTCACTTACACACTCTATTGAAAATGTTTTCTATGTAAAAGGTTTGCATCATAATCTTCTCAGTATTTCTCAACTTTGTGATAGAGGCAACAAGGTTTACTTCTGATTCTTGTGTTTTTACCAAGAAGGATTCAGTCAAGTAATGTTCAAGGAAAAAGGTGAATAATGTGTATAAAGTTGATTTGAGTAGTCTTCCTAAAAATAACTTGACATGCATGAGTGTGACAAATGAACCCATCTCTTTGGCATGAAAGACTCGGTCATGTTAGCTATGCATTGCTCAACAAACTCCGAACCATGAAACTTGTTGAAGGGTTACCTGAGATAAAGTTTGTAAAAATTGGAGTTTGTGGAGCATGTGCAAGGGGTAAACATGTAAGATCCTCTTTTAAGCCAAAGAATATGGTAAGTACGTCACGCCCTCTTGAGCTTTTACATATGGATTTATGTGGTCCAATGACCATTAGAAGTAGAAATGGAAATAGATACGTATTGGTTATAGTTGATGATTTTTCAAGATTCACATGGACCATCTTCCTTACAACTAAGGATGAGACCTTTGATGAATTCTTGACTTATGCGAGAAAGGTTCAAAGGCAAACAAATCATCAATTATCATCAATACGATCCGATCATGGCACAGAATTTGATAACTCAAAGTTTATATCTTTTTGCAGGGGAAATGGTGTAGGACATGACTTTTCTGCTCCTCGAACTCCACAACAAAATAGAGTTGTGGAGAGGAAAAATAGAGTTTTGGAAGATATGGCCAGAACCATGCTATTGTCTAGTGGTCTTCCAAAGTCCTTTTGGGCTGAAGCAGTAGATACGGCTTGCTACATCATTAATCGTGCCTTGATTCGTCCTATACTCAAGAAAACTCCATATGAGCTCTTGAAAGTTAAGAAGCCGAGTATTGCACATCTGAGATCTTTTGGATGCAAGTGCTATGCCCACAACAATGGTAAGAATAATTTAGGAAAATTTGATGCTAGAAGTGATGATGTTGTGTTTTTGGGTTATTCTTCACATAGTAAAGCTTACAGAGTATATAATAAACGTACTATGTGTGTTGAAGAAAGTATCCATGTAAACTTTGATGAAACTGGCAATTTAAACCAAGTTGTGCAGGTTGAAGATGATAATTTTGAGATTGGATTGGTAAAATCTTATTCAAGAGATGATGAAAGTGAATCTGATGGAGTAAACAGAGTCGCACCTCCTGACAATGATAATTCTAATAATCCTGAAGAAACAATGTCTGAAAATGTTTCACAACATAATGTGAACTTGGAACCTTTTAGTGAAACAGGTTCAGAAACTGTCAACGAGGATGATAATAATTTGGAATTATCAGGGGGAACAGGTAAAGAAACAGGTTCACAAAAGCAATCTAGTTTGGAAGAGGGTGAGGAAATAGTTCCACAAACTGATTCCTCAACTCAACCCTTTGTACCTAAACCATGGAAACACCAAAGTTCACATCCTTTAGATTTAATTATCAGTGATATGAAAAAGGGTACCCAAACTAGAAGATCCATTCTTCAAAATTTTTGTGCTTTCTCAGCTTTTATTTCTGAAGTAGAACCTAAGAATTACAAAGAGGCTCTAACTGATTCTAATTGGATTTTGGCTATGCAGGAAGAATTGAACCAGTTTGAAAGGAATTGTGTGTGGCACTTGGAGCCAAGGCCTACATCACAAACTGTGATTGGTACAAAATGGGTTTTTAGGAACAAGTTGGATGATAATGGCATAATCACAAGGAATAAAGCTAGATTAGTTGTACAGGGGTATAATCAGGTGGAAGGAATAGATTATGATGAAACATTTGCTCCTGTGGCAAGAATTGAAGCTATCAGAATGCTTATTGCCTTTGCTGCTTCCTTTAATATTCAATTATTTCAAATGGATGTTGAAAGTGCTTTCTTGAATGGTTATTTAAAGGAAGATGTTTTTGTTGAGCAACCCCCATGTTTTGAAAATCAAAATTTTCCTAATCATGTGTATAAACTTGATAAGACTCTTTATGGACTTAAACAAGGTCCTCGAGCTTGGTATGAGAGACTTTCAAAATTTCTATTGGAAAATGGTTTTAAATGTGGAAAAATTGATAAAACTTTATTTATAAAGACTAAGGGGGAACATGTGTTAGTTGTGCAAATATATGTTGATGATATAATTTTTGGTGGAACTAACAAAATGTTATCTGATGATTTTGCCAGGTTGATGACTAGTGAATTTGAAATGAGCTTAATGGGGTAAGAAAGTTGATGAAACCATGTATCGAGGACATTTAGTTGACAGAAAAAGCACATCAGGTATGGCTCATTTTATTGGTCCTTGTTTAGTTTCTTGGGCTTCTAAGAAACAAAATTGTGTTGCTCTTTCAACTGCTAAAGCTGAATATATTGTTGCTGCTTTGTGTTGTGCTCAAATATTATGGTTTAAGCAACAATTTTTGGATTTTGGTGTCTTTGTAGGTCGTGTACCTATTCTTTGTGATAATACTAGTGCAATTAATATTTCCAAAAATCCTGTTCAACATTCTAGGACTAAGCACATTGACGTTAGACACCACTTCCTAAGGGACAATGTAGAAAAAGGTTGTATAAGTCTTGATTTTTGTCCAACTGAGCAACAATGGGCTGACATTTTTACTAAACCTTTGAGCAGAGAAAGATTTCAAAGAATAAGACTTGAACTTGGAATGATAAAAATTAATTGAGACATATTACATGTTGGCTTTCTTCTATTTTTGACTAGATTACTCACATATGCATGATTAGAGTGTTTCTTTATGTTTGACTGTGTAATTTCTAGTTATTTTTTCACTAATTGTGTCCTTGAGAAATAAATGGTTGAAGGACTCCTAAAGTCTATGGATGTTGTCCTGATATTAGAGTCCTAAGTTGCCAAGGATGTGGTATTTTAATTTAGTAAAGGCATTTCCCAAAACCTTTTGATCCTACATGATTAAATTTAGCAAGACGTCTTCTTTTCCCATTCCCCTCCTTGCTAAAATATTTATCACATTTTCTTTCTAAATTAATGGGTCATATTTTGCTACCTATCTTGGCCCAAACCACATTCTAGCCTAAAAAGCCACCCTAGAGCTGATTATTTTTTCACAGTTTATCATTTGAAAAAGTTCTTGATAGTCCTTTTTATTTTAAAAAAAAAAAAAAAAACGAAATATCAATGCTGACATTGAAGTCCCAGATGCTGTTGAGGGGTTGTTACTTTCACCCTTTTCACAAATTGTTGTTGGTTGTTGTTATTCGTTCTCCTATTCCTAGAGGACAACGATGAAATGAGGCACAATATATGGATTTGGTTTTGATGGAGTTGCTTTCCTTAGGGACTCCTATCGATCTCCCTACTATTATCACTTTACATATGTTTCATGTGTCGAAAGCTTCTTCTCATGACTTGCCTTACGGCATGTGGCTTACTCCCGTGTTCCGTAAGTGTGGTGTTGTTTTAACTGGATTCTCTTCTACTAGTATTACGGCTGCTTCTGAGATGCGTATTAGTAATCTTCACATGATGTTCTTAGCCATTGACTATAATAAATTGGTTCGACTTAAGGATGTTCGAAAGAAAGATTGTGAGCGTAAACATCCTGATGGTTCTTTGGAAAAGGATGACTTTACTATGATCATCAAGAACTGGTTTCAAAATTTGATCAGCTCATCTCCCTCCTATCTCACACTCCCTCTTCACATTCACAAAACTAACCTTTGTCTTAAGCCAACCTAGTCCTCTTTGTTCTAAAAGCCTTTTGCACCTCATTGCTCTTTTTTTTTACATCTTTTTGTTTATGCTTTTGCTAGGTTCTAATATTATCGATGTGGATTGTGAGTTGGCCTTTAATGTAGCACCAGCATTCCTAGATAGCGGTTGAGCTACGAATACTAATATGACTCTTTGGACTACTACTTGTGAATTTGGCTAGTTATTATCTTGTAGTCTTGCTTAACTCTATTCTTGTGTTTGATGATTTTTGATGATGTCAAAAGGGGGAAAAAGATATTGAAGTTGTTTCTTTTAATCTTTATTTTTTCTCCTTGTTTTAGTTCTGTTTCTAACACTTCTCTATTTCTTTTTGGTTACTTTGAGCTAGTTGTTGTCTGTTCTTGAAATAGGATCAGAAACTGTTTCCTGAAATGTGTTATCACTCTCTCTGTTTTTTCAATATTTTTCAGGTTGCGTTTCTAAAGTTTGGAAACCTTATGTTCAGTACTTGTAGTGTTTACATGTGGTTTATTATGCTCCAACTGGATATATGGTTGTTTGTCATCATCAAAAAGGGGGAAATTGTTGACTCCCTAGTTTTGATGATAACAAACATTTTAATTATGTACTATATGCTATTAACTTATTATTATTTTTGGTACATATATGCTTGGTTGTGTTTTACAAGTTGGTTGCAGGTTGCTAGAGTTATTGAGCTACCTAAGACAACTGGAACATGATCAAGTTCATAATACAAGTAAGTAGATTTTCTTGTAAGTATGTCACAATTTCAAATTTGATTATACGTGCTTAAGTCTCATAAAATTTCTCAAGGAAACATTTTCCTAAATTGTTTCATAAAAGATTTGATTTTAAACTTTTGGGAATGAATAATATAATATGGTATCTTTTTTATTTATGAAAAGATTTCTGATTATATTATTTATGCCAGTTTTTTGAAAAGGATTTTATTGTATAATCTCATGATCTTCAAATTAAGGAAAATTTATATTTTCTTAACTTTTAAAATGAGATTTGATTGACCAAATATTTTCTTATGAGATTTTGATATTCTGCTTGGAGAAGAAGGTTGTTCCCTTCTATATAAACAGAATAACTCTTTCTCATACCGTAGCAAAAGAAAAAAGAGAGAAGAAAAAGAGTGTGCTTAAATTGAAAAATCTTTTCTTGAGAAACAACTTTGGAAACAATTTTGGAAACAGTTTGAGTCTCTAGTTCATATTCAAGTTTGCTTGTTGTGACTTACGTAGGATTGAGTTGTTATCTCTTTCAGTCTTCTGAGTTTTTCTGAGATAATTCTTGTGTAATTTTTCTTACTGAGAGTTTGGTAAGATTGGGGTACGGGTGTACTCGGGTTTTAGCAACTGTTGGAGTAAACAGTTGAGGTTTGAATCTTGTTTTCTAGAGTTAGAGACAAGTGAGTGGCTTGTAATCTAGAGGTAGGTTATAAGTGCGATTAATAGTGAAGATTTAGGAAATCCTACGAGTGTAGGCGGGGAGTAGACCATAGTTGGGTCGAACCTCGTAAAAAATCCCTGTGTCTCCTTTATTTCTTGCACTTTATTTCCTTGCCTTACAAAACCGTTTCTTAACTTGTTTCGGGGGACTAATCAAGCAATATCAGTTGATTAGTTTCACGCAAATAATTTAAGGGTAATTGAACCGATCTTTAAAACGCTACAAGAAACTCAAAATTAGGTGGTTAAAGTTTTAAATTCCGCATATTGTTAAATCACTTAATTCACCCCCCTCTTAAGTCTCTTAGGTGCATTTACATTTAACATTTCATCTTTCATCCTGAGGTAGACTTCTAAGAATTTTTCTTACTTGTTCTTCATTAGTAATGACTCTCCTTAAGGACTCCAACTCAATAACAATGTTACCAAATCTAACAATCATTTCCTGAACACTTTCCTTAGATTCCATTTTAAACATTTCATATTGTTGTATTAAGTAATCAATTTTAGATTTTTTAACTTCAATTGTTCCTTCATGAGTTATTTGCAAAAAGTCCCAGATTTCTTTTGCGCTCTTGCACCCCGCCGTACGATCGTACTCACGAGGTCCAAGTCCACAATGTAAGTATTTTAGTGTAGAAGAATTCATTTCAATTTTTTCATAGTCCTCTTTTACGTATTCACTTTCGGGTTTAGGAACAAGTTCACCTTTTTCATTCTTTTTGGTAATTTGAAAATTACCATCACGAATCACCTTCCAGATTTGGAAATTATCAGCAGTAATAAAAGTCTCCATCTTTGCTTTCCATTCACGATAGTACTTCCCATTGAAGTTGGGAGGCCTTACGGTGGAATGTCCCTCAGTTAGTCGTTCCTCGTTGTTTGCCATGGTTCCAGGATTCACTCGTCAGAATTACCTGCACACAACCAAAAAGAGAACCTGCTCTGATACCAATTGTTAGTTTTGACAAACAATAAAAATTAAACTAGAGACAAGTAAAGTAGAGACAATTATAGAGAGAGTGAGAGACAAGTAGAGAACACGTGATTTTAGCGAGGAAACCTTTCCTAGTCCCAATAGGAAGGAAAAAACCTCGACCACTAGGGATTTTGACTCAATTCTCTTTTTACTAACTAGGGCCAACGACTCTGTTACAATCCTAGTTAGTACGGACTTCTCTAAGTACCACTCAGTACTTGTTCTCCCTGAACTAGTTCCCCCTGAACAAGTTCTTCTCTTTCTCTTTCTCTCTTGGTGGCTTGGCCATCCTTCTCAATTCTCTAAGTACAACTCAGTACTTCTCAATTCTCTAAGTACAACTCAGTACTTCTCTATTCTCTAAGTACAACCCAGTACTTATTCCCTTGAACTTGTTCCCCTGAACGAGTTCTTCTCTTTCTCTTTCTCGTTACAAGTGACTCACTCAAATCACTCTCCTTTCCCTGAACTCAAGATTACAGACACATAAAAGTGAACACAATCCTAGTACAACAGACTCTTGTACCTAGTCTTGTATGCTTCCTATGAAGTGCGTAAGTCTGGTTAAATTTCTTCTCTTCTGATCTTCAGTATTTATAGTGAAGTTACAAGTAGGTTTCTCTGATTTCCTTCCTTGTTTCACGCTTCATATCTCACAATGTCTTGGTGAATATTCTTCATAAAGTGAATTTAGATCAATTCTCCATCTAAATTCACATTCTTCTTTTCTTCATAGATTTGTTACCATAATCTTGTGTATATCTTTTCCAAATATCTTCAAAGATCTTTTATGGTATCTTCTTAGAATATATCTTCCATATCTTCTCAGAATATACTTTGAAGTCTTGTTGTCATATATTCTCTGAATATTCTCAAGTGTATAAACCTTCTGAATTACGTATTGATTATTTCGATACGTACTTGAGACATCTGAACTTGAGACAAGTTCTTCTGTTGGTACAACGGCTACTAATATATGTTTATCTTGACATCAAACAAGTAACCCATTAGTAGTATGTGTTTGTCACCATCAAAACCCCTAGGGTCAACAAGATTATTTTAAAAATATTAATAATAATGTATTTATCATATAAAATAAATCTAATAAATGGAATGAAATTTATTGTAATAATTATATTTTTTGGAAAAAGATTATATTATTCGTGAGTTAATATAAAACAAAATGTTGTAAATTTGTAATAGCTCGTACATCGCACTGGTTTCAACGACACTAGTTTAATTATATTCAACTAATACATGAAAATTCAACCTAATAATGTAATCTCATATCAATATGTATGCTACAACTAAAAAATTCGGAGGAAATATTTTTTACATAAAAAAGATAAAGAACATTATAGAATATTGCAAAATTTATCAACAACATAGTATATGCTAAATTTGTACGTAACCTGTGAATAAGAAAAGCTATGTTACATGAATTTAAGAAATACGATGTCTTAGTGTATGTTCTGTTCACGGGATTAATTACAATCCCGTTTATTCCATTCCATTCTTGGATTATCCAATTCAAATTATTCTAATCCCGACAATTCATTCTAATCCATGCAATCCATTTTAATTCCGACAATCCTTTCGTGAAAATTAAAATCATAATTAATAATATTAAAATCTTAATTAATTAAACTCTTGAAAATAAAAAACTTTACGACATAATAATCCTCATAACAGAGAGTGAGGGGTAGCTCAAGTGGTAAAAGCTTCCCTCCCGGTTTCAGGAGATCCTGGGATCGATTCTCATCCCCGCCCTTGTGGCTCCCTAGCACCAAAAAAAAAAAAATAATAATAATAATCCCCATAACAAATTCTCTTTTTTGTTACATATAATACTATCTTAAACATACATTTTTGCTATGTAATCATTCTAGATACAATATCCTTACAATTAGTTGAATATATATATATATAGAGAAAGTGTTTCAATTATCCTCTATTATTCTTTCTCTTCCAATCATCATCGTCTTACAACCTCAAGTTTCCTAAACATACATCTTGCTATATTAACATTGTTATAATAATAATAATAATAATAATAATAATAATAATAATAATAATAATAATAATAATAACATTGTTATATTTCTTCTGCGATATTTGCATGAATGTCTTTCAATTATTATTATTATTATTATTATTATTATTATTATTATTATTATTATTATTATTATTATTATTATTATTATTATTATTATTATTATTATTATTATTAAGATTGTTTTAACAATTCAGCTAATTAAATATAAAATTTATGGTTCCCTAGCACTAAAAAATTATTTTGAACAACACCGCTTACAAGTTTATTATTGTAATATATTTTTGTAATTTTTTTTGCAGTACGTACGTAGGGCCTGTTTATTTCAGTTTAAAATCAGTTCAGTTCAGCTTAGCTCTTCGTTTATTTTGCTAATTACTATTTTTGCTAACTAATTTGTTCGTTCGTATTATTATTTTTGTTCATATTATTATTATTATTGTTGTTGTTGTTGTTTATAAAAATATTATTATACCACATAAGTGGATTACCATTCACAAAAAATATAAAGACGCATTACTGGTTTTTATTTCATAAAATATAAACTATCAATGATGCTTTTTTTTGTTTAAAAATTATTAGTAGATCAATATCAAAATTATTACTATGTCACTACTCCATAGTACAAAATCATTTATAATCCGTAGTTAACAATTGATAGTCATGGTTTATCCATAAAAATCATAGTAAAAAAAACAATAATCATAATTAAAAATCAATAGTTAAAAATCAACAATCAATAGTTGAAAATAAATAATTAATAATCAATAGTTAAAAATCAATAATCCATAATTAAAATTCATTAATCCATAATAAAAACTTTCAGTTTAGTTCAGCGCAGCTCAGTTCAGTTATGTTCAGTTCAGTTGTTTTCAGCAGAAATAAACAGACCCGTGATTAATTAGTTCAAATAATAAATTAATTCTACTTCAATCCAAAACCATTCTAATCCCGACAATTAATTTCATTCTCACCTAATCTTGTGAAGAGAACACACCCTTAACCGAAAAAATGGGGTGGAGTAAATTTTAATGCACCGACTAGGTGTGTGTCTGGCTCAATCGTGCATACATATACGTACTGTCCAATAATGGACTGAACTGATGTATTTGGACTTTGCTTTAATTTAACTTTAATCTGATTTTCCAAAAAAAAAAATAAAAGAATCGAACATCACTAATAATCATGTTGGTGTCAATGGCAACAAAATGGCTAGAATGAAAGTAGAGACCTTACTTATTATACTACCGAAATGAGAGGGCAGACGAATATGTAATAAATTATTGCAATAGCAAATAAATTTGATTTCAACATGACAACTATTAAATCAAATAAAAAGCAAAGAAATGGTAAAAGTTAGATATGACTATATGAGACCATGGGAGGAAGGAGTATAGGTTTGATTTCTAGATTTTTTCCAAGATAGTTCGGACATATAAGACGGAGATCGAATAACACATCGTTAAGGAGGTTAGAAAATTAGCAGTGAGATGGACATAGTAGAGTTCTAGACAGATCTAAGCAAACTTAAATGAAGGTTATGTTGTTTGTGGACACATGTGATTGTTGGAGCTCGAAGAGAATTTAGTGCTAATGCATTACATTATAAAGCATGGACGAATAGAATTTTGCAAATGATTTTTGCAATTCTTCTTATGGATCATGACTACCCGGCTTTGAATTTGGCTTTGTTATTGTTAATTATTTTAATAATGTAACTTGAATTTTGCATAAAATTTAATGGGTATCACTTATTTTACAAAACAATGCATATACCTTTCTTTGCCAATTCTTTAACACGTCAAATGCTTAATAGTTAATACTTCCTTAACGCAACCACCCATCCATTTTCCTCCTCCTAACGCTCCTTAAATAATTTTTTTTGGTGCTTAATTATCCTTAAATAATGATTGTACAAAGAAGTATATGAATAACAATTATTGATTATATGTTAATAAGATTATCTCCAATGGTGAGCTACAATCTTGTAGCGTTGTTTGCCACAT
The DNA here is from genome assembly GCA_016808085.1 of Suaeda aralocaspica. Classification (NCBI taxonomy): domain Eukaryota; kingdom Viridiplantae; phylum Streptophyta; class Magnoliopsida; order Caryophyllales; family Amaranthaceae; genus Suaeda; species Suaeda aralocaspica. The sequence continues at coordinate 1,069,567 of PYUH01000148.1, forward strand.
GAAAATTTTAAGCTACAAGGTTTTGCAAGCTATAACTTTTTACAATGGTGAGGTACAACTTTTGTAGCTTTAAAATGACCCCACATATTCTGTAACTTTTCAATATGGTTCTTTTTATTTAGTTCTTCCATATAGTAGTGAACTACAATATTTGTAGTTTGAAACAGAAAAAGTAAAATAAATTATGTGGGACCCAAAATCTTGTAGCTCCACAAAGCTACAAGGTTTTTTCGAGCTACAACATCTAATAATACTCTACAATGATTGAGTTTACAGCTTGAAAGTATTTTTTTTATTTGCAAACGAGTCCTTATACTCAACCATCGGAGATGCTCTTAATGTCCTTTGAAGTTAAAGGTTTGAATGAATAAGCATTCACTAATTAATTAATACTCTGTATATAACTATATATGAAAATATATTTGTAATCATAAATAAAATATTTGTATAATTTCATTTAATCAAAGTTAAGTTTTGAATTATATAAAAGTGATTGGTAATTTCTTTAAAGCCGAGCATTTGCTGGGGAATTATTTTTTAGTCTAACATATAGATAAAGAAAGTACTCCTTAATGAATGATTGACTTCAGTTCGCTCGAGAAGGAACTTTCCAACTTGTACATATTTTTTTTTTTATTTTTTTTTTTTTTGTTTTTGTAAGTAAAAATAAAAATATGTTGTGTTCTTTTCATGGTATAAAACATAAACTTATTTGGATTGAGCTTATCAAAGTTTGTTCGAATTGATCATATTTTGTATGAATTTAAGTACTCAACGGATGTTATTTAAGCTTATAATTGAACAAACTTGTCTGAACTTGTTATAAACTATTTAATTATAAAAATTATCTAAACTTATTTGAATGAATTGTCGTTTTTATTTTTATTTTTTGATAGGGAAGAGTGCACACACAAAGAGTATAATTTCTCATAGCGAGACTTCTTTGTACATGAAGAAAAAAGATTTTGGGTATAATGTCCAAAATAATAATATAATTTAAACAAGTTGGTGAATTGGCATTGCCGAAAATTATATATTAGTTTAGGAATGCAAATGAGAATTTTAAAAACCTTGGATACATTTTTAAAAACAATACATATATATATAAACTAAAAAGTATAATTGACAAAACCTTTTAACATTCTATTCAATTTTTGTAACTTACAAGTACCTAGCCCTGTGGTGGGGCGAACACGGCCCACGCCCATGGCCCATCATTGGAAATCATATTGCCACACAATATTTTTACTTACAACCATTCAATGTTAGAGCAATGATAGCTTAGTGGTTTTGGAATTGTGTGTGAGAAGTCACATTTACCTTAGTTTATGAGTTTAAATCCCCTTGCTAACAACTTCAACATTTGCTTTTTATATATTTTCCATTCTTATATAATTTTTTTAATAGTGTAAAGAAAATTCTTATTTTTAATGAATTTTATTTTATAATCTATATCCTAGTTGAACATATAGCTTCAATATAATCTCATTAATACTTTTTACAAATTATCATTTTTACACTTTCAAATTTTTATTTTTCTACTCCGTATAATATATATTTTCTTTATTTTGTTGCAAAATATTAAGACATTCTCTTAGTGACTAATAAAATTTTTTTAGCATTTGTAGTCTACCAGATAATTTTATTATTCTTGTCCCTTTTCTATATAACTTAATTATACTCCGTAACGAAATAACTTCATAGATCAAACATTTTATATAAATTGAATTTGTTTTTATGTTATTTTACCTATACTATATACCAAAGTATAAGCGCTGGATGGAGGCATGGAGCTATATGTTCAACCAAGGATATATATAAATTATAAGCATGATGGAAGGATTAGAATCCTCATTCTCTCCAAAAAAGAAATTTTCTTATTCATGTTATTTTTGTCCGTTATACAAATATCAAATCATGCTTCTAAGCTAGATATAGAGCCCTTAAATCTACAATCGCCACAGGCCTCTAAATTATCAGAAATCGCTCAGCAAGTACCATCTTCACGCCATGTTTAAATTTTTCATGATTTTCCTACTTTTTGTACATTTTGGTCCACTAATCCACTATTCTATGTTCTCATGGTTTTCATTTGACTTTATATAACAATCAACACTTATATCGATGGATACATTTATTTAATTATTCCTGTCCAAACAAAGAAAAATGAAAAAAAAAAAAAATTACTTAATTGCTATTTCTACGTGCTCATAGTTGTATACTTGTATGTATTTTGAAGTGTTAAGACAATAACAACTAATTGGCAATATCATCCGTGGTTACCATATCACCTTTCTTGTCATTTGACCTTATGTTCAATTTCTTGTAATTTATATTTGCAAGTAGATACTCCGATCCAACGACATGTTTTTATAATTTTTAAATCCTCTTTCTTATTTGTTTGTCACGTTTTTTGATGCCACAAGCTCAACTATAAAAATGCAAACATTCCACCTACACCTTCAAACCACATAATTTCATAATTTTAGCTATAAGTGGTAATAGACATTGTAAAACAATGAAGTTCACTTCACTTTTCATCATCTTTGCCATGCAATTTGCCTTGGCATATACAAAACCTAAACCTTATTATCCACAAGGACTGAAGCTTGGTTTTTACAAGGATACTTGTCCTAATGCCGAGAAGATTGTTGAAAGGATTACATACGAATATGTCAGGAAATTCCCGAATTTTCCAGCTGGTTTGATCAGAGTGATCTTTCATGACTGTGCTGTTTTGGTATGTATGTATGTATGTATGTATGTATGTATGTTTTTCTTTTACGTGTTACAATTTCTTCTTAATTTTTGTACGAAACAATTAGTCCATTACTGAGCCACTTACAATTTGTTGTAAATTTTTTGTGCATTCAAAGTGTTTTTCTTGTTGAGAAAAATTTCTTATGTATGGAAATGATTCGTTCTGCCCTAAGAATTAAACGAATATAATGTACTAGACAAAGCTAATAATCTATGGAAAATTGGAAATATTTCATAGTGAAGAAAAGATAAGTTACAATGCAAGTCGAAACAAGATCGGATGTAGGGCAACAACTTTCTCATCTATATTAGGTGTTGATAATATCCGATCAATATTTCAGATGTGTTGGGTTTGAACTTTTGCAATTTTTCTATCATTTTATATGTCTTTATTGTTATTGTTATTATTATTATTATTACTACTATTATTAAAGGCTAGGATTCATGCATATTAATTAATTACATTGGTCTCATTATTTTGTAGGGTTGCGATGCATCTCTACTCTTGAAACCTACACAATACAACAACGAAACGGAGATTACAGCAGTTCCCAATTTAACACTTCGTGGATTAGAAGTTATTGAAGCAGTCAAGAAGGCTTTAGAATCAGAGTGCCCTGGTGTAGTTTCTTGTGCTGACATTTTAGCTTTATCTTCTCGAGATGCAATCACTGCGGTATGCTCCTAATTTATATTGTTCTAATGTTTATTAGATTTAATTAACGAATCAACCACTAGACATAAATTAAAAATTCCTTGATACATTTTAAGGTTAAATATTTGTTGCACATATATATATATATAGATAAACGGTCCATGGTGGGAAGTTACTACCGGGAGAAGAGATGGGAAAATATCACTTGCTTCAGAAGCCAATGCTCTTTTGCCATCTCCATTTGCTGACATTACTGCCCTCAAGGAAAATTTTGCTGCTTTAGGCCTTAACACTAAGGATTTAGTGGTTTTATCAGGTGTACATATTTTTTTTTTTTTTTTTAACTAACGCTATATATGCTCACTTTACCTAATATACTTTTCATATATGAACTTATTTTACTACTTGTGTTTCATATTTTAGGTGAATTATTTTGATTTAGTTTGATAAATATAATATAATATAGATATAACATGAATTTCCTTTGTGTAATAGGTGCGCACACCATTGGAATCGGTCATTGTATCATCATCCTGAATAGGCTCTACAACTTCACCGGAATTGGTGACACTGATCCGGCATTAGACCCTGAGCATGCTATATGGTTGAAAAGCAAGTGCCCCCCAATTCCGAACCCAGCAAATTTCGTGTTCATGGACAATATAACTCCAACTAAATTCGACGAAAAATATTTTACCATGGTAAAGCAAAATAAGGGGCTATTTCAATCTGATGCAGCTCTCTTGAATGACAAAGAAACTAGTACCTATATTCATAGACAAGTTATGAGCAAGGGAGCAACATTTGACAAAGATTTTGCTGAGTCTATGGTAAAAATGCTTCAAATTGGTGTGCTTACCGGAGATCAAGGCGAAATCAGGAGGGATTGTGGCTACGTTAATGCATACTAAAACACTATAGAAGAATTGGCAACTTAAGATTCCTAATATACACTATTTTTTGAATTAAATTTGTTGTATTGAATTGGTTTGTTCTCTTTTCATTTTGTTTGTTTTCTATACCTTGTTGTACTCTGCATGCTTGTAGTATGAATAATGAAATGACATGGAGGTTTTCTATGAAGAAGTTTGATTATTTCGATTTGTTTTTGAGCTTATTGTAGAACTAGGTTAGTTCTCGTGCGATGGACTATAAATTAACGAACAAAATTACATACATAAGTATATATATTTTACATGAACAAAAACTAAAAATGTTAGTTGAATTGCTTTTGTGATTGAGAAATTTAAGAAAATCTTTTTTCTTCATAGAAAGTTTTAGCTCCAAGTAAAATAGAGTGAAAAAAGGAGAAAGAAGCATCCAAATAAATTACAAAACCTTTAAATAACAAGAAACAAATAATATACAAAAATCCCAAAGCCATGGTGAGGTTACAAATATGTCAACAACCAAATCAAGAGCTTGAAAAGGAAGTTCAGCATTTTTTTTTTTAAATTTTTCCAAAATTAAATAAACTTAAGAAAATGTCCACTCTAACAAAGAAGAAAAAATAAAGAAGACAAAGCAATAAGAGAAATTTTATAGTGCATAAATTGGTAATTATCTCGTCTAAATTTGAACGGCAAAGCAATTGGAAAGATTAGGATGGAATAGTATGGGAGGGAAATGGAAGATCATTAATCATAAAACATAATATTATTGTTTTTCCAAAAATCATAACACCATTTTTTGTGAATAGTGAAAAAAAGAACATAAGAATGACATCATCAGTGCAATATTGTCCGCTTTGGGCTAATCTCGCATGGCTTTGTTTTGGGGCTTCTTCCCAAAAGGCCTGAAATAGCTCATTTTCTTGCTATTCTTTCCATGTGGGACTTGAAATGCACTTATTTTTCCCAATTAAACTATACTTAATGGAGCTAAACTTAAATGGAGTGGACTTAAGTAATAATTTTAACGGAGATGAATTGAATGGAGCTGAACTGAACTGAATCAAATTAAATAGTCCTGAAATGAATTGAATGGAACTGAACTGAAATGAAATACCAAAAATTTTAATCCAAACACGGCCTTACTTATTAGCAATGAAATACATTTCATATAGAGAAATATTCTTATTGCAATGTATAGATGAAACGCTTTTCAATAAAGGTAGATTAGTTACTTTTTTTTTTTTTAAAGATGAGTTAACTTTATCTATTATTGAATCACTCTAATATGTAAAGATAATATACTTTTAAGAGTGAGAGATAGCTCAAGCTAGTTGTTACAACTTCCCTCCCAATTTTAAGTGATTCCTGATCGATATCGATTCAAATTACCTATTCTTGTGGCTCCTAAACAACAACAACGAGCCAACAACAAAAACAAAACAAAAAAGAAAGAAAGAAAGAAGATGGTATATGATAGATCTTTCTTTTGTATATATAGATGATCGATCGGTCTAAAACACTAAATCATGTAGAAGAATAAAGTTCATACATATTAAATACTCTTCTATATAGATGTCTAGCTACCCTTATGTATAGGTATTCTAATTTATATACAACCAAACGTACTTATGATGTCTGGATGCTCTAATTTATATAGTTAAAAAGCTATAGACACAACATAAATTTAAAGCGCCATGTAAATCTCCATACCTTTCACTAGAATTTTGCCACATATATATATGCAAGCTTTTGCCAACCTTGTGCCACGCATGCAAGAAATCAACCAAAAAATATAATGGCAATAATGATTGAACCCAAGAACTCTCTCATACCATCCAACGTACTACAAGAAAACTGAGTTTGGGCGATGATTTAAATCATCGTCCAAACCTATAAATTCGTCGCCCAAACATTTGGGCCACGGAAATAATTTCGTCGCGGGGTCGTTGCACAAGGGTCGACGCCCATTGTATTTCTACAATAAAATCAACATTAGTTGCCCAAAATATCTTTGTGCAATGAAATCAACAATAGTTGCCCAAAGTATCTTTGTGCGATGAAATAAAAATTCGAGGCCCAAAGTTTCTTTGTGCAACAACGGCAATCAACTTTGTGCACTGACACCTCGTAGATTTTTTGTTGCATTTATGACTTTGGGCAACGAATGTTGCATTTTGTCGCCCAATATCGTATTATACATTCCATCGCTAAATTTATCAATTCATACCCGGTTGCTCATCTCAACATTTTTCAGCCACATATTAGTGGTCGTCCATATTGAATTAATAATTGCTTTGGTTATGGCTTTTATATTATTATTTTATCAAATTTAGGAAAGAACTTTCATATTCTTGCCATTATTGTTACTATAGATATCTAGTTACATGAAACTTTGAAATCTCAATATTTGACATTAAGCAAAATTATTGTATAAAATACAATTCATATTCATGTCTATACAAAATAAAAAAATGCTTAAATTATTAGTGTTTCTCTTCCCCTAAAAAAAATAAGTACATTTATCTATAGAACTTGGTGTTTTTATACATTCCAATCTTCAAGTTTAACAATTTGAAGTAATGGGAAAATCATGGAATATGACCTAAAAGCCAATGAATCCTTTATGTTAGACCAACTAGAGAGTTGAAACGGTTTCTTCAAAGATCAATAAAGCACTTGCATTCTTCTTCAAAAGAACCTGTAAGATCTAGTGTGCCTTTTTCATGAACATTAGAATACTACTTTGAGTATAATATAAATCCAAAAACAAAAACAAAATCAAAACAAAATAAAGAGGATTCCATGATACAATAAAATAGTGAAAAAAAAATGAACCTTTAAATCGAAAATCCTCTACTATTGTTGCGTGAACAAATTGTGTAAATCTTTATATTCTTAAACAACATCCCAAATCACTATCTTCATCAGAAACAATAATCAAATTTTCTGTCAACAACAAAACAAAAAAAAACAAAAAAAAAAAAAACCCAAAATCAATTCTGAATCAAACTCACATTATCGCTATCTTCTAATTGAACAATTATTTATTGAAATTAATGCATAAACTGAATTGAAACCAAAGTTTATGATGACTTCTCATGGATGAAATACGGAAGTAGAAAAAACAAATTAGCAAGATGGAAGAAACTGATAAAAAAAATCTGTAATTAGTTTTTTTTTTGGAAGCACAACTTGTAATTAGTTTAAGTAGAGAGAATTTCGTTCTTAATTTCGGATCCAAAAAACTTGAATATTTGGTAAGGTAGTGTTTTGCCCCCTTTTTTTTCACTTTTGGGCGACGAAAACAATCGTTGCACAAAATATATCTTTGGTGACAACTGTAACAACTCGTTGCCCAAAAATACAAAACGGTTATGACTTTAGGAAACGAAATATTAAATGGTAGCCCTTTGAGCAGATCATGGGCAACGACTTAACAACTTGTTGCCCAAAATTAAAAAAGTTTGAGAAGAATGTGTTTTTCCGACTCATTGGGCAAATTATGGGCGACAAAAATATAAATTAGTTGCACAAAACTAATATTGGGCGACGAAATAAAAAACTTGTTGCCCAAAGTAACAAATGTGCGATGAAAAGATTTCGATGCCAATACGCTCCATAATGTACGACAAATTTAAATTTCGTCGCCCATGCTATTTTAACTCGTTGCCCATGCTCGTTTTTCTTGCAGTATTGAGTCAATACGCTCCATAATGTACGACAAATTTAAATTTCGTCGCCCATGCTATTTTCGTCGCCCATGCTATTTTAACTCAAAGTTAACTCAGACCGCCTGACTAAAAAGTATTGGATCAGACGGTTTGAGCCGATACTCTCACATTATTTATGAGTTTTGTTAGGAAGTTGATTAGGTCAGTCCGTCTGACTAAAAAGTATTAGGCCAAACGATTCGAGCAGAGACGGACTAAAAAGTATTGGGCCAAACGATTCGAGCAGATACTCTTACATTATTTATAAGGTTTATGAGCTACTTAACTCATTGTCACAGTGATTTTAGTGTAGAAATATATGATTTCATAGCATTGTGGAACGGACACTCTAGACTCTCTCTAACTATTGGTGTGATCAAGGCACATACGGAACAAATATTTAAATCAAATGCAATTACGATGCTTGAGGTTGGTCAATCTTCAGAGATTATGCCTATCTTTGGTTCACCACTAGCTTCACATGTTTGTGAAATTTGACAACTCGTTTTTTGTTTTTAAGTTTAGTTGACTTTCATGCTTGGTGGTGTAAGCCTTTTATTTAAGTTTTTAATCATGTATACAACAAGATCAAATTAAAAACTTGGAAACAAAAATATTCAATATAATTAAGGGTCGGTTAGGTATTGTTATATTAAGTAGTTCATTAAACTCTACGTGCTATCTATCTTTAAGTATTCAATATAATTAAGGATTTAGCACATAGGATTTAGTTCATTAATTCAAACTCGATTAGATGATCTAAATCCTATGTGCTACCTATCTGTAAGGATTTGTGTATAGTTGAATTGACACACATAGATCGACTTTAAACAATATTTGTATTGGAACTTTGACTTTTTTAATGATGTGATAAGTTGATAGATTCATCTCAATATGCAATTTCAAAAACTAAAACTTTCATTATTTTCACTTATATGTAACAACATGAGGTATTAATGTTTGTATTTGTGTCTCGGCTGAAACTTTGAAAAGCAAATGAAAAAAAAATAGAAAAAGGAAAAAAAACCAAGAAGAACTAGTAACAAAACGGTCTCATTACATACAAATGTACAATGTTAGAAAATTTGTTCTTGTTAGAATTTTCTTTGGTAAAAGATATTTGTACAGCTAGTTACTGTCTTTCGCCAAACAATTTTTGAATAACCGGCCAATGGAGTAGAAAGTTTTTTTTTTTTTTTTTGATGTTTTCGTGATGGACAACAATTAACGACAATGTAATAATAAATACTCCTTTTCTTCCTAAATATTTGATACATTTGGAATCTTACATTATTCATAAGGCGAGAGAATTGTTTGAATTACTTTCAATATATAAAATATAATATAGTCATATGGGGTCTTTGACTGATGAATAGTTATTAATATCCAATTATTATAATTTTTACATATACACAATAAAAGATATTAGAGGTTGAACAAGCTAAGTGCATTGAAATATGTGCTAGTTAATTAAAACATAACAAACAAATGGGAGTGGAGGGAGTATAACATTTTAGGGCTGCCCAAACATAATTAGCATTCTTGGAATTTTCAGAATTTTTGATGACATGTTTTAGGAAACTATAGAATTGTGAGAAATTAAAAATAGTATTTGTACATCTAACATTGAAATTGAATAAGAAATCAAAATATGATTTAGTAAATTACAAGAAATAATTAAAATTGAGCATTGACCCCCAACAAGTAAATATAGTAATGAAAATTCCATTCTATTAGAATTGAGATTATCATATGTCTAGTATCCATAAGTTGAGTCAATGGCATCCACTTTGGTAAATAGTACATGCATTGTATCCGCCTACTTAATACATTAAATTAAATTATCCTCCCTTCAAAAGAGGGCAAAAAATGCAATAATATATCATAATCAATCATTTGTTTTATTCGTAGTTGCATACTTGCATATAGGTCGAAGTTTTAAACAAATGATTAAATCATTTGCTTGTCAACATTATTCGTTGTTGTCGTATCAACTTCCGGCAATTCAACGTGCAATTTCATGTAAGGAGTTTCTTCTTACCATGCAAATACATGATATTATAATTTTTTAATTTGATTGTATTTTTGATCTTTTCACGAGCGTTGATGCCACAAGCTCAAGTATAAAATGCAAACATTCTCCATGCATTTTGAAATCAAATATAAGAAACATTCTTAAGTACATTCTCTCATAACTTGAATCCAAGCTAAGAGTTGTAATAAACATATAATACAATCATGAAGTTTCTTTCACTCGTTATCATTTTTTCCATGTTATTTGCGATGGTAAATGCTTCAAACCACCGTGACTTGAAGCTTGATTTTTACAAGAAGACCTGCCCTAACGTCGAGAAGATTGTTGAGCGTATTACAACCCAATACGTTAGTCGTGTTCCTAGCTTTGCTGCTGGTTTGTTGAGAATGATCTTCCACGACTGTGCTGTAAGGGTATGTTTTCTTAATCCGATCTACCAATCTCGTACCAACCTAAGCTAATTTTTTAGTATGAAAAATCAATAAATTTATGAAGCAAGTTAAGTGAATTAGTTATTAAGATAAATTAATAGTAAGTGCAAGTGACTTTCTTTTAATTGAGATTAACTTCAATTCATCTACCTACCATGGATGGATTGAAATTAATGGCATACCAATTTTGGAGTTATTGAAGTATTGTTACAGGAAAAAGTTTCTAAGCGACGACTGAATATCGTCGTCATATGATTGCTAATATCGCCCATAGGTCTCAGTTTAATTAATTTGCATAACCAAAGTAGATATTTTTGTGAAGCAACACGAAACCTTCAATTCTAATTTCACCTTGTTTTCGTTTATATATACTTAGATTTTAACATATCATGCACATCACTAGCTTAAGGTAAGATGAACAAACTATTTACCATCTTAACCATATTGTCATGATAGATGCAAATATAGCATCTAACAATTAGAAACTAGGCATGCCTCAGAGTTTAGCATAACATAATAGTTTCGTATTCATATTATGTTCAAACCATTGCTGAGTAATCATAACCCATTTCTAACTAGCGTGTTATTATTGTAGTATATATAATAATGTATGTTTTGGTCTAATTCTACAGGGTTGTGATGCATCACTACTCTTGAACCCTACCACGTCTAACAATGCACCAGAGATCACTGCTGTTCCCAACTCAAATCTCCGAGGATTTGAAATCTTAGAAGAAGCCAAGAAAGCTTTAGAAAGAGAGTGTCCCGGAATTGTTTCTTGTGCTGATATTCTAGCTTTATCTTCCCGTGATGCTGTCAAAACGGTATACATGCATGCATTCAGTTCAAATCAAATTGTTTCATTTTTATTGTTTTTAGTACTACGCATTTCATTTCATTTACTCCGTAACCAGTATCAATGAAATATCTTTCAAAAAGGATTGATACTTCGCTTTATAAAATAAACAAGTATCAATGTACGGAGTATTACTTACAAATTTCGGAATTTCCCCTTAAATAGATAGACGGGCCATCGTGGGACGTCCCATTGGGCAGAAGAGATGGGAAGATATCACTTGCATCAGAAGCCAATGCTCTTATACCATCGCCATTTGCTGACATTACTACTCTCAAGCAAAACTTTGCTGCATTAGGCCTTAATACTAAGGATTTGGTGGTCTTGTCAGGTATATAACCTAGTTTTACATGAATTCATCAGATTTCGTTGTTGCTACATTATATTTGTGAATGTATATGATTTAATCTAACATAATTTTTCCCAATCCGGTCTAATTTGATCGAGCTACAAAAACTTGATACGTAGTAGATCAAATAAGTTAAATTGAACATACTGACATAACTTTGTTTCTATTTCAAATTAAAGGATGATTCTTTTATATCAATGACTCATTCTAATATAATGAATGTTAATTCCAATATTCAAATATGGGTAATGTTGTACATATCCCTTAGGGTTAAGAATTAGCATTAAATATATTTCTACAATTAGTAATATTTTGTGAAACTAAATAAAATGAAAAATCACAAATTAATGCTTAAATTGAAAAATTACATCTATTTTAGACACTTTTGTGCCCTAACATTCGGTGTTCCTTTTGTGCAACAGGTGCTCACACCATTGGAGTAGGTCACTGCTTCATCATCCGCAACAGACTTTACAATTTCACCGGAAACGGCGACACTGACCCTGCATTGAACCGTGGTTATGCTAATTTCTTGAAAACTCAATGCTCACCAAACCCAAACCCAACAGATTCTGTGTTTATGGACAGAACTCCTACAGAATTCGACGTAAACTACTACAAAATGGTAAGGCAAAACCGTGGACTATTCGAATCTGATGCAGCACTTTTAAATGATCGAGAAACAAGAACCTACGTCGAAACACAACAAAAGGGAAAGAAATCAACTTTTAACAAGGATTTTACTCAGTCTATGACCAAAATGATTCGTATTGGTGTTCTTACTGGTAACAAGGGTGAAATCAGGCGAAACTGTGGTTCTGTAAATGCATAGATTGATAACTTTTGCTAATGAGGTTTAATTTTTACGTACACTAATTTTTGAAGTGAATTTATTTGATCAAGTATATGTTTAACTTGTTCTTATATTAAGTTTTTAATTATTGTTGTTGGTACTAATGTATTTATTTAATTTTTCTTTTGCTTTGCTCAAGTAAGTTAATGGGCAATATCTATATTTATAAATGATTATAATGCAAGAGGAATTTTGAAACCCTAATGACTCATGTGTCACTCAGCTCCATGCCTCGATTTGTATAGCGAATGTGGCGTCACCTCATCTCAATATTTCATCTTATTTGATAAATTTACTAATCATTGTTTATAAAATAATGATCATAATATTAAATTTTTAATGATAATCTCAAACTTTTTATATTTCTCAATTTTAGTCTTGGTTTTTTTGAATTCTCAAACGTAATCTTTTGAATAACACATGTTAATTTCGATAACTTTTCATTTTCATTTAGATCATAGGAGTCGATTTAGTCTTAAAAGACAAATTTTAGGTAAACATTGAGTACAAAAAAAAAGGGACACATAATCCCTAGGTTTGCATAACTTTGTGATTCATGTGAATCGCTATGTATGCCAATAAAATATGTCTCATAAGGTTTTGAAGGACATTTTTTTTATCCTAAGGGTGAAGTTTAATATCAAAAGTAGTTTGAAACATTGCCCCGGATTTTTAGGCATTTTGTAAAATTTTATAATTTATTGACGAACTAATTGAAAACCTAAGCTTAGAACAACCAAAAAGCATAAACAAATATGTTATACGTAAATGCTAATAATTGTTCAATGAGTGCTTTCATACACATTCTTACTTGCTACGAAGATTGTTTGTGAAACAAATTCTTTTGCAAGATTTCTTCCATGTTCATACTTTCAACTCAAGCAAGATCCAATCAAACTTTGATTAAATTATTATCTAGATGCTAACTAAAATAACCTTCTCCAAAGTTCTATCATAGTTGAAACTCATATTCTCATAGGTCATGCTAATATTTGATAAGGGTTCAAATATTTTTAGAGCTACTTATATAAAGGATCACTATCAACATTGTTTCTTATTTCAATTATAAAAGCATCAATTTGGAGATAGAATAATAACTAATAAGTTACAAATTAAAATTATTGATTGATTATAAGTTGAAGCATCATGTAATAAATAAATGAAGGAGCCATGAAAGGGGTTATGGTATGAGACAAAAACAAACATTGAAAGTCTTTTAAGCTTTTTTGCCTCAATAAATGATACCACATTGGCAAGCTAGCTACGATGTTATGCATGTCAGCAAAATCATATACTGGTGACACAAGTTGGATCATTAAAATCATCATTATGTTTTAATATATACCTAGCTTTGATCCCCGGGAGTTGCCCTGAATTATTTGACAAAATTTCATTTTAAGACTTCTTTCATTTGACTATTTGTTTTTTTCATCATAAATTAAAACATTGTAATTATATAAATGTAATTTAATTTTGTAACAAACCGAAATGTTAATTGAACAAATATGAGTATTATTATGAGATATTTACAGTAGATAACCATGAAATAATTTACAATTGCGATAAAAAGGTTTTAAATTATTGCGAATATAATGTGAGTTTTTTTTTTTTTTTTTGATAAAAAAGATTGAATGTATATTTTACACTTGAACTGTTGAACATATGATTTCAAAAGAAACTTTGGATCCAAACAAAAGATCAATTGTGATATTGACAAAGAGATAAAATGAACATGAAATTATCATTAAAAAATATATTCATTATTATCCATTTTTCACATATTTATTTATCATAAGTAAAAAAGGAATTATTAATTTTACAGAGTTATTCTTTTTTTATGATATACATGCTATCATAAATTGTTGTGGAAAAATAGGTGGTAATGACATATAGCTTAATTGGTAAATTAAGTGTCTCATATGTCAAAGGTCATTAGTTTAATTCTCATTAAACACATTTTTTTACCATTGAAAATTGATTTCCAAGCTGAGGTTATGCCACGTGGCGAATTGTGATAATTCACCTTGCGTTTTAATTCATAGTAGTTAATTAGCAAAATATAATTAGAATTTCCACAATTTGTGTGTATAGCTTAGGGGTGCTTATCGAGCGAGTCGATCACGAGCTAGGGGTTGCTTGACCCGTGTTTGTTAAGTTTTGAACCGAGTCGAGTTGCTCACAAACGACTCGTTAAAAATATCGGTCTATCTCAATCTCTAAGTGTATAATGATTATATATTTTCTTTTCTTGAAAATTTTTATTCCTTTTTATAGTTGAACATTTTATTTTTATTCAATGTTAAAGTATTTATCAATTTTTAAGACAAATTAATTGAAAGTAATTGTCAATCATACTCTCTTTGCTAGGATAACACTAGATATATTGCAAAATAATACTAACTTATTGAGTTTCGAGCTCATTCGAGCGAGTTCGAGCTAACTCGAGTCGAGTTTTGACCGAGTCGAACTTGAGCTGCTCGCGAGCTACTCAACTCGTTAAGCACCCCTAGTATAGCTGCTAATTAGAGATCGAAAATGTAAAAACTTCCTTTGACAATTTCAATTCACATCACTTCAATTCAATTTAGTTCATGCTCATAACATTTTAAGCTTACTTTTTTGCAAAATTCTATTTAATCCATTAATTTTATCTCCTTTCAGTACAATTCACTTAAAATTAACTTTATTCATTTCATTTTGATTAGAAACAATAAGGAACCATAAGGATAAATGGTGAGAGCAAGATATGACTTTATATATCTCATAATAATTACCTATGCAATATTTTTTTAGTATATGATATATCTTTTAATAATCTAGCAAGAATGATTGTGGGGTCCCTAGAGGGTAGTTAAGTGGTTTCGGCGTTTTTGTTGGTGGATGGGGTTTCATGGGTATGAGTTTTGGCTGGGGGATTTCGATTGGGGGTTTCATGAGTATAAGTTTGGNAAAGAAACTTTGGATCCAAACAAAAGATCAATTGTGATATTGACAAAGAGATAAAATGAACATGAAATTATCATTAAAAAATATATTCATTATTATCCATTTTTCACATATTTATTTATCATAAGTAAAAAAGGAATTATTAATTTTACAGAGTTATTCTTTTTTTATGATATACATGCTATCATAAATTGTTGTGGAAAAATAGGTGGTAATGACATATAGCTTAATTGGTAAATTAAGTGTCTCATATGTCAAAGGTCATTAGTTTAATTCTCATTAAACACATTTTTTTACCATTGAAAATTGATTTCCAAGCTGAGGTTATGCCACGTGGCGAATTGTGATAATTCACCTTGCGTTTTAATTCATAGTAGTTAATTAGCAAAATATAATTAGAATTTCCACAATTTGTGTGTATAGCTTAGGGGTGCTTATCGAGCGAGTCGATCACGAGCTAGGGGTTGCTTGACCCGTGTTTGTTAAGTTTTGAACCGAGTCGAGTTGCTCACAAACGACTCGTTAAAAATATCGGTCTATCTCAATCTCTAAGTGTATAATGATTATATATTTTCTTTTCTTGAAAATTTTTATTCCTTTTTATAGTTGAACATTTTATTTTTATTCAATGTTAAAGTATTTATCAATTTTTAAGACAAATTAATTGAAAGTAATTGTCAATCATACTCTCTTTGCTAGGATAACACTAGATATATTGCAAAATAATACTAACTTATTGAGTTTCGAGCTCATTCGAGCGAGTTCGAGCTAACTCGAGTCGAGTTTTGACCGAGTCGAACTTGAGCTGCTCGCGAGCTACTCAACTCGTTAAGCACCCCTAGTATAGCTGCTAATTAGAGATCGAAAATGTAAAAACTTCCTTTGACAATTTCAATTCACATCACTTCAATTCAATTTAGTTCATGCTCATAACATTTTAAGCTTACTTTTTTGCAAAATTCTATTTAATCCATTAATTTTATCTCCTTTCAGTACAATTCACTTAAAATTAACTTTATTCATTTCATTTTGATTAGAAACAATAAGGAACCATAAGGATAAATGGTGAGAGCAAGATATGACTTTATATATCTCATAATAATTACCTATGCAATATTTTTTTAGTATATGATATATCTTTTAATAATCTAGCAAGAATGATTGTGGGGTCCCTAGAGGGTAGTTAAGTGGTTTCGGCGTTTTTGTTGGTGGATGGGGTTTCATGGGTATGAGTTTTGGCTGGGGGATTTCGATTGGGGGTTTCATGAGTATAAGTTTGGTGCTGATGGTAGGACTTCTTGCGTGTAGGTGATGGTGGTGGGGTTTGGTCCTAAAAATGATAGTGGTGGTAATAGAGTTTCGTATGGGTTTTATGGGTATTAGGGTGAGCACAACCGAGTACCCGATCATTTTAACTGGACTTGATATTGATCCCAACGGATATGCAAATCTGGATCCTGTCCCGACTCCAATTGGATTATCCAGTCCCGGCACTGGTTCCGGTCGGAACCGGGTCTGGTACCGGTTTCCCAGTTGTATTTTTTTCATGAGTTTTTATTTTGGGTAAAATATTTTAATCATAATTTAATACTTTAACATTGTTTTTTTTTTTTTGAAAAAAAAAGTTAGACGATCTAACTTTATATACAATATTACAAATTTGGTTTATATCACTTATATGTAGGGGTGTGCATTAGCGGGTAGTCAATTTTAGTGCCCAAGCCCTACCCGTTTTTTCCAGGCCGGGTAAGCGGGTACCCACCTATTCATTGTTTGTTTTGGTCTAAAACTAAAGATTATAATTATGTATTTAATTACTTATGTTGCCTTTAGCAACTTAACATAATTGAGTAGTTGTACCTGCTTAATTTCAAAAATTACAAGTCTTTAACAAACCTTCACAAATTACAAGTCTTTGCAATGAAATAAAAAAAAAAAAAAAAAAAAAACCAAATAAAGAAAAAACAGATAAACAAAAAATGAATAAAGAAAAAAGAACAGAATAAATGAAAAAAACGACCAAAAGAAAATAAACAAATAAAAGAACACAAAAAAAAAAAACAAAAAACTAATAAAAATAAAAAAAATAGAAAAAAAACGAATGAAGAAATAAAACAGAAAAAAAAAACGAATAAAGAAAAAAAATCAGAAATGAAAGAAAAGGAAATAAAAAAAAAAAAAAAGAACAACCAAAAACATTAAATCACAAATTCACAATACATAAATCACTAAAACAAACAAATGAACAAATTAAATCACAAAAGAAAAAATTAAATCTGACGAATATATAGGAAAAATTGAACAAATTAAATTAAATCTGAAAAACTAATATATGTTTGATGTTTGTGAATCGTTGGTTTACTGCTGCCTCGCCTCGCACACTTGCGGAGTCGCCCCCTCCCCTCGCACCCTCGTCGTGCCGCACTACCGCCTCCCCTCACCGGTGAGTTTATGACTTTGTGATTGTGAGTGATTTAGGGTTTTGTGAGTTTGTGAGTGTTAGATTGTGAGTGTGAGATTGTGAAAATGTCATTGAAGTTTTGCTCAAACTCTCAAAGGCCCAACAAGGCAACAAGCCCAACAAGGCAACAACACAAAGTCACAGGCTCACAAATACTGCAGTAAAAAAAATTAGGGTTTTTCTACTGTGCCCTTGAGGTATCGACTTTTCTATGTTTTGCCCCTCCAAATCAAAACTTATACACCGTGCCCTTCAAGTGCAATCAGTTTCTCTATGGTACTCCTGCTGTTAATAGCCGTTAATTTTTCTATTATTTATTGTTTATCCTCACTAACTTATTATTCTCTCCTCAATTTCTTCCATTGTCTCTCCTCTTCTGCTTTTGTTTTTTCCTCCATTATCATCTCTCCTATAATCACCTTATTTCTCACCCTCTTTCACTAAATAGCTGCCACAACACCCTCATCAATCAACGAAAAATCAAAACACAATTGAACTATGATGAATTAAATGAAACATAATTAAAACTTATCTTCCATCTATGAGTTTGCGGCAGAGGAAGAGAGAAAAGGGGAGAGGTAGGAGAGGGTGGTGGCTGGTGGGTTTAAATGAGGAGGAGTAAGGTGGGTTTGGAGGATAAATGGTTTTTTTTCATTTTTTTTTTTTTCCGAAGGGATTGATTATGGGGTTATGTGTGGGGATTTCGAGGGTTGTGTTGTTTTAGTGGAGGTGAAGGTTGTGCTTGTGGTTGAGCTAGAGCTCAAAGGTTGAGGATGGAGATGATGGGATATTAGGAGGAGATGACAGGGGTTATGGAGGAATAGGGCAATGTGATGGGGGAGGTTGAAGATGGATTTAACATCGTTAGTTGTATATGTTAATCAAGGGCACCATGGAGAAACTTATTGAACTTGAAGGGCATGGTGTAGAAGTTTAGATTTGGAGGGGCAAAACGTAGAAAAGTCGATACTTCAGGGGCACAATGTAGAAAAACCCAAAAACTTAAAAAAAAAACTACCGGGTTTCGGGTACCCGCGAAAACCCATAGCACTACCCAGACTCGGCCCGATTTTAATGCTAATTTAGCGGATCGGGTACTCGACCCGCAAAAGCTATAATTTTGTGAAAAAATACCCGGTTTTTGTGATCGGGTAGTCGGGTTTTCAGGTCGGGTTTTATGCACGCCCCTACTTACATGTATAATGTCGAAAAATATTAAATTTAGGCAAATAAAATAAGCAAAATACCGCTTGGAACCGGGTCCAGTAACGGGTACCCACCAGAAACAGGGTTCTGTTCCGGGTACCCGGTACTTGTACTGGTAGTCTGGTACAACCGGGTACCCACTGGGTACTGGGTCAAAAAATGTTCGGTATTGGTCCCTGTCCCGATACTAATCGAGTAGTTATTTTTGGACCCTGTACCAGAGCCAATTCAACCGGGACCAGATCTTTACTCGTCAGGTCCAAATCAAGACCGGGTCCAATACCGGATACCCAGTTCAGATGCTCACCCCTAACTGGGTAATTGGGTATGGGGGATATGGCTTCATGGGTATATGCATGGCTGCATGGATGGTGATGGTGTGGTGGGCTTCATGAGTGCGGGTGATGGTGTGGTGGGCTTCATGAGTGCGGGTGATGGCACTAGTGAAAAAAATGACATTTGCTTCGGTCAAAACCCCCCTTTTTGCTCCGGTTTTAGACCGGAGTATACCCAGGAGGAGCAAAAAGTGTGTTTTCCACCAAAAAAAGTGTGTTTCCCACAAAAAAAAGTGACCTTTTGTTCTGGTCATTTAAATAACCGGAGCAAAAAGTACCCTAAAAAAACAAAAAAAATAAATAATTTTTTTTTCGCTTTTTTGATGCTAAAATAACTCATTACATGTTACATATTGAATGTGTGTAAGTTTGCACTCAGCAATCCAATTTTGGCAGATCTTCACAACAATTACAATGGAAGACATAGTCCCAGAACTGCCTACCCAAAAAAACCAGCAGTTTTCAGCTATAAAGAAAAACTGCAGAACTGGATTAAATCCAGAACTGCCTACCCAAAAAACAGCACAACACAGTCTGCAGGGCACAAAAACCTGATCTGCAACTCCAAAACAAACAACTGCAGCAACTGCATTTCTGCAGTTCAGACAAACTAGAGCAGCAGCCAACCCTTTAATCTTTCTAGATGCAGAACTGAAACTCTCTTCTGCTGCCAAAACAGCATCCCATCTTTGAAACAAGACAAGCAAAATGTTGCAAACCACAGCAGGCAACAAAATAGCAGCAATTCAAAAGCATCAAAAATAACTACCATCAGGCTGCAGAACTAACTGCAGTAATTGCACAACCATTGAAATGCAGTACTCTACATCTGCTGCACTGCAGACCTGCAGCATTAACAACCAGCAAGAAAACAGCAAACACAAAACACAAAACTGCCACCCAATCTGCAGCAGTAGAACAAAACTGCAGAACTGTAACACCCTGGATTTTCCTTAACTTTCTACTTCCTAATTTTTCCGGAAAACATGTTAAACTAGTAGATATTACATTTATTAAACTACCATATACGGAAAAACCAAAGTATTACCGCTACCGTGATAACGGCTAAGGCATTTATCAAAGTACTACAACGGAAGTCTTTAAAACCAAAACAATTTAAAACTAAACTTCAAACAACTTCAAAATAAAATCAACTTTAAATTTATTACACTTCAAAACCATATTAATGGCCCTTTAAAACCATCCCAAAATTAATAATCAAAAGTCTTTCAAAATCCAAACAATCAAATAAACGTTAGTCTCTGAAAACAATTGAAATAAGGTAAAACTACAACCACATCAAGCGCTCTCACTCCATCCCGTCATGAAATGACTTATGCCCACTTATACCTACAGCTTTCCTTTTACTAGACAACTACTCACCACAAGTGGGTCATTGTAGGGCCAAGTCCAAGACAAAGCCATGCATACAAAGCAAATAGTTAGCAATGCTGAGTATATAACTACTAAAGACTATGCATTAACAATAAGACATAAAAACATACACTCAACTTACCTTTGTCAACCTTCCTACCTGTACATGGACTCACTAAAATTATTATTATATTTAACTTTTGGATTCGGCATCGAACGGGTTTCCTTTCCTTTAAAATCGCTTTATTGGGCACCGACTTGGGAGCAACTCCAAGAAGGTATTACCTGTGTCACACAAGGTGACGGATATCCAGCGCATTTATAATATAAAAGAGTACAACGTCTTGTACTCAAATTAGAAGTCATAGATCACTGTTCCATATGACTTCCCCCTTTGTTCATACTCAAGGTATATACGTTCCAAGAGTTTTGGTGCGAATCCTCTTACACTTTACGTGATTTAACAAGTTTAACAATGTTATGACTCTCATGCAACATCACAAAAAGTCATGCATATAGACAAGCAACCATATTCATTATCTTTACTGTAAGGTGATTCCAAATTAACTTATGTGAGTCCTTGAATTAAGCTGAACCTCCTATACCACACATTAACTGTGAGTGGCTAACAACTTACTTTTTTCTTGACCACACATTAAACTGTGAGTGGTATTATAATTTACTTTCTTCTTGACCATACATTAAACTGTGAGTGGTATTATATGTACAAATAATTGCTCATTACTTCTATTAATCATGTGAACAAATTCACTACTACCTTTCTTGTTGATTAAGTATCTAATCAACTTTAAAATTATCTTCTTCCTTTATTCATAAAATTGTTGGCCAAACTATACTGATCAGAATATTCCAATTCAAGCTTATGAAAATTAAACTTTCTATTTAACATGGAATGCCATTAAACATTAAAAACATGCTACTAACAACTTGTCATGCATATAAATTCATGATCCAAAATAAGCATACAAGGTTCATGTAAACAAGAATTTCTCAAGCATGCATTCCAACTCATACGTTTGCCTTTAGTACTTACGTACCTTGTAAAATAGCTGTGCTCTGCCACAAATCTAGAAGTGGACTAAATCAAAGTCTCCTACACAAGGAAAACCGAACTAAATTAAAAACCTTGTTGACTAAATTCTACAACAATCTTAACCAACTTCTAAATTTGGAAACTTTGTCCAAACATTCCTTATTTGGTCTCTATTCAATTCCATACTTAAATTTTCTTTTCTACTGCAATTCTACTTAGTTTTCGGGACTTAATTATACTTTATAAAACCTTAATAAAATTTTCATGCCACTTTAGAAAAGTGGACAGCAATCTAAATTTATCAAAACTCCTTGAAAACTTCTGAAAATGGCACAAATCGATCATATGATGTATTACCTTACTTACATGATCAATTTATGCTATTTACATACTTTAAAAGTTTATTTAATTAATTTATAAAATCTGGAGAGCATGTTAAACATGCTTAAAACCACTCTTAAACACCATAAAACATACTAAAATTTATATATTTCGTCATAGAATTGATGTGTGATCATACTAGTGCGATTTGGACACTTTAAACTCAATTTAACTTGTTTTTATTAAAATTTCAGATTTATTTCTAAACTTTAAAGTCATGAAAACTTATGAAAACACCATGATTTCATGTCAAAACACTTCTACAATCTACTAACATGTTTATGAAATCAATCTAGGCTTTAGAACAATTTTTCATATGCTAAAACATGTACATGATATTTATTCAACTCAAATTCATGATTATAAAATTTGGACAGCTTTATAAAATAAGTTTAAAACCCTTAAAAATCAATCTAAACTTAATAACATCATCATAAATTCATCCAACAATAATTTATGATCATAATATCAAAGTTTAGAACCTAAAAATTCATAAAATCATAACTTCATAAATTTTTCAAACCCTAATTTATAATTTCATGAACAACAAATTTAATTCATGCCTTAAAACAATTCATACTTATATCAAAACATGGTTAAACTTATAAAAACATGATTAAATTAATTATAATCATAAATTTGCAAGATTGAATAAAAAATAAAGAAGTAGAATTTTTTTTTTTTTTTATAAAAGTCCGAAATTAAACCAACAAATGGGAAGGGGCTCCGGCAGTGGTGGCCGGCTGGTGGCGCACGGTGGTCGGACGGTTGATGCTGCGGCGGGATCCGGCTAGGCGTGGATCCCGAGGCTCCAAAAAAATTTTTTTTCTTCGAACTTCCGTCTCTTTTTTTTTTCTCTTTGAAACTTCCGAATTTTTTTTTTTCGGATCTTAAAGTTTTTTTTTCCTCTCTCTAAATTTTTGGAATCCTAATTGACTAGTATGATCAGGAAAAGTTTGGAATTTTAGGTTTTGTAGGGTATTTATAGGCCTCAAAGTAGGATTTTGGTGGGGCCCATAAACACTCCTAAGTAAATTAGGAAACCTTAAAAAAACTATTTTTAGAAGTTTTTAAAATATTTTTAATCCTGAAAATACTATTTAAGAACACAAATAATACTTTTAACCAAAACTTTATTATTTACTATATTTTTTAATTTCTTTTTATTTAATACTTCTACTGAACATAATTTTCAATAAATACTAAAATTATACGAATAAATACAAACGTTATACGTATGAAATACAAAAATGCTTTGTTTAAATACGTGAAAATGTGGGGTATTACAAGAACTGCACTGCAATGCACTGCTAACAGCACATCCAAAGAACAAAACTGCAGCAGCAGAATAACCACCAAAAAACTGCAGAACTGCACTGCAGACTGCAAACTGCACAGCCACTACACTGCAGCACTACTGGACATCCAACCCAAAAGAAAATAGCAAACACAAACACCAAACATCCTCAACCAACCAACCACAACAACACCCCAACAAGCAACCAAGACTTCTAGCTGTGCAGTAACAATCAAAACATGATAACAACCAAACAATATAATAGACCATACTCAATACAAACAATGCAACATACAAACTCAAAACAATCAGACCTAGATCAATCATTTCAGTATGAGTAAAAATACCAGTACAATATTCAAATAATTATACACTCGTACATTGTATTATTTTTTTCAATCAATGATGCATTCATTGTTTCATTTCATTGCTCATTTCAATCAATCAACCAATCACTCATTCATTCACTATATCATGTAGTCTAATTATTTATTCTTTCATCATGCATACTCTATTACTCTCTTTAGTTGTAATTAATCATTCAAGCTTTGAATCATTAATTAATCATTCACATTCCAAATCATGGATAATTCACTCAATTCAGTTCATGGATTCCTTTACTCACTTATTCACTCACAAGACTTCATTCACAAGACTTAAAGTACACAAACAACCTCAAAAACTCAGACAAGAATCAAATCTCACTAGTGGAAAAAACCACATTTGCTCCGGTCAAAACCCCAAAAACAAATGAAATTTATAATTGAAAAAAGAAGTAGAAGAAACAGCAGCAGCTTAGGCTAAGTAGCTAGATACTCAACATACAACAAACAAAACCAAAATCAGGTAGGAAACTTGCCTGTGTTCATCCTCTGTCCAAGCGATCCCCTTCCTGTGTTCTTGATCTGCTTTCAATGCCTTGTTTCCAGGATTGGAATCACTACCTGCATTAGCAGATTGACCCTTTTTCCCATTATCTTCTTCAGCAGCAAGATCTGAAGAAGCCTTAGTTAAAACATATATCAGTAATATGGTATTCACTCAATTAAAACAGAAACTACGAATGAATAAAAGAAAAGAATTGTAGGGTATTCAAAAATTAGAGCAATGGACTGCTACCTGTAGAGAAACAATACAAAGAAGCTAATAGGTGGATAATCCAAAAAAACAAAAAACAAAAAAAAAAAAAATTGAAAATGAAAAATAATATGATTCATTGTCGCGACAGAATCTTTCCCAGCACTGTCACAGAAGGAAAGGAAAACAACAAGCAAAAATGTTCCCTGAGCATATAAAAAGCAACCAAAGCAAATAAGAATTCATGAATTTGGAAAAACAAATTGAAAGTGTCTCCCTGATACTTGAACAATTGAATTGAATTCTTCCGGATTTGATTCAAAACAACCTATGTAATTAGAGCAGAAAAAGATAGTTTGAGAAGAAGATAGTTGTATGGGAATTTTATCAACACAGAAACACAAGTCAGACAATCATTCTGATATGTGTGGTTTTTATTGTGTTTTTTCCCCTCGTTTCGGGTCAATTTTATGCCTAATGGTTGTTATTCTGGCTTGATTTTAGCTCATTTGATGTTCTTTAGCTAATTTGAAGTGTTTCGCCAAGTTTGATCGATTTCCGGCAATTTTAGAGCTTTTTAGTTTGATTTTCTCGTTTGCGGTTGTTATGCTCGGTTTTGGTGTGTTTTGTTATTTCAGGAGAACGGAAATCGAGGTTCAGCCGGAAAGCTTGGACGGGATAAGAATGAAATATGCACGGGAGTGCGTGCCAAAAAGCTATGGAAACAAGTCTTGAAGAAATCATGAAGAAATAAGAAGAAAAGAAAAAAATAAGCTTTTGAGATCTCTATGCGGCCGCATAAAAGTGACATGCGCCCGCATTTAAAGAGAAAAGCAGCTGAAAAGGCCTTTTGGGAGGTTGATGCGGGCGCATGAATCTCCTATGTGCCCGCATCAGCCGTTTTCCGGAACTTTTCTTTTTCTTTTATTTTCTTCGTACTTTGACTTTGTAAGCTCAATTTTGGGTACTAAAGGCACGGCTTTCTAGGAAAAACAACCTTATGCCTTTCATAATTTAGAATTAGACTCCTAGGTTTTATTTTAAGCACTTTTTCTCTCTCAAAATTAATTTGGGAATTAGGGTTTTGTTCTCAACAATAATTTTCAATTCAATTCAAGTTCTTCAATTTGTTCTTCAATTTGGTAATTCTTTTGCTTTTATTCTTTTTACTTAGTTTAATATATGCTTTTTAGTTTCATTAGTTTAATTAATTTAGTTAATTGTTGATGTTAATTAGTTTAATTGTCAATTACTTCATGAATTTATTTATGAATTCCATAATTATGTTTGCTTTGCTTTTTATATTCATGAGTGAGTAGTCAAATCTCTAGTGTTAGGGAAATCTTGACTAATTAATGGAATAATTAAATTAGATTGTTTCAATTCCGCAATTAGTAGTCAAATTCCTGTTATTGGGTTTTTCGTTTACAATTAAATTGTGCGCAGATTTAGTTGTAATTTTGGTAATTGTTGAATTTGATGCCGAGAGGTAAAAATACCACAATAAGACCGTACCACTGAATAATAGGCGGAATTAGTCTGGGCATGAGCGAGAGCCGCTAGATGAGTTTCGAGGGAGTCTAAATTCGAGAGAAGTAGTGAGCCCTAATTTGACGATAATTGTGAGATTGAACGTCTTTGTTAGTGAATCCATTAGTTGTTCTTGGTGACCCGAATGACCCTAGGCTTAATTTATTAGTTTTAATCTTCGTCATTTCCCGTAATTAATTAGTAGTTAATTAGTAGTCATTTAGTTAATCAACATTTCTCAACCAAGGCCCTTTGTACGGTTTAAGCTTTTTAGAACTAATAGAGTTCAATTGCTTCCCTGAGGATTCGATCCTTACTTCCCTAGCTACATTAGTTAGTGTTGTTTGGTTTATTTTTGATAGGTGTGCGATAGCCTCATCACATTGAACGAAATTTGCATACTTCAGTAAACCCTAGGTTTCGAGTACTAGCAACAATAATCCAATTTCAATTTAATTCAAGTCAAATATTTCTTCAAAGTTTTACAGTTTTTTTCTTCATTGATCCATAAATTGTATAAAAATTCAACAAATTACTTCGACTTTTTTAACAATTTCGCAACTACAAGAATTCTTTAACCCTACTAAATAATAACAACAATGAATTAATGAAACCAAAATAATTGATTAATATTATCAACACACAATGGAATTTCCATATTTTAGTAAAATCTAGGTTTTGAGTATTAACAAAATAGTACAATTGCAATTACATTCAATTCAAAAATTTTCAAAAAATTCTACAATTTTTTTCGAATCATTAATTCGCAAGTCATATCAAATTATAAAAAATTTCTTCGATTTTTTAACAATTTCTCAAATATAAAAATTCTTCAACAATACGACTAATTAATAACAACAGCAAAAACAAAATCAAAAGTATAAGAAATTGAACTGGAAATTCGAAATTAAGGAAGAAATACCTAATCGGTTTGATTTCTGAATTCTTGTGCATCAAAATCCCCAATTCAATTAAACCCTAAAATAAAAACCCTAAATCAAAAAGGAATCTTAAGAAGAAGAATGATTCTCGAATCAAACTTCAAATTCTCGAAATACCGCCGTTTTCGGAAAAAAAAAAGAGAAAGAAAATGAGAGATGATGAAAGAGAAGCGGAAAGATAGATTGAGAGAGATGAGAGAAAGAAAACTGAAAATGAGGGGTTAGGGTTTTTTTTTTTTGGGCTTTTATACCCCAATTTATATGGCCCGTTTTTTTTATCATGCATCTTACCACCTTTTGCTCCAGCTCAATACCCAAAACACCGGAGCATATATACCTTTTGCTCCGGCTCAATACCCAAAACACTGGAGCATATATATCTTTTGCTCCGGTTGTCTCATGACCGGAGCAAATAATGTAGGTGGTTTTTTTTCTAAGACTTTTTGCTCCGGATTTTAAATGACCGGAGCAAATGTATTGTAGCATATGTTATTTTTTCCACTAGTGTGGGAGGTTTTATATGCATTTGTATGTTCATGGATGATAATGGTGGCGGTGGGTTTTGCAAGTGTTGGTATGTGATGGTGGTAGGTTTCATGGTAAGGGTATATATGTTGGGAGGTGATGACCGTTGTGGTGTGGTGAGTTGGTACAATATTTGTTTAAAGCACTCCTTGATGAGTTTTAAATGAAAAGAAACAATTACGACATGCTCTATAGGTTACTACGAAGTAGTAATTAAAAAGGGAATATCATGTTAATATTTGTTAGAAACATATTATGTTTATATGGTTGCATTTTTGTAATTTTTGATGTAGTGTAAGGGTTTTATTTTTTGGGATATATAACAAGTATTTGAAACTTGTAGAATAAAAAAACAAAAATACCCCCAATAGTTTTTTAGTTATATTTTTAATAAATATTAACCAACAATTCCCTATTAAAAGGACCACAAATTGCAGATCCTATATAATGTTGTGAATTATCCAATAAAATTCAAATATAGGGCTATATTTTTAAGCAGCTGGGGATGATATTATCCAATGTGAAACAGAAACTTAATTACTCTATAGAAGTTTTTTTGTAGTACATTGTTGCTCCAAGAAAAACATAAAATAAAATATATTCTCCAAAAAACATCGATACTATTTTCGGTTAGCAAAACCTAAGACATAAGATACTATTCTCAAAAAAGTGAACATCTAACTAGGAAACTATATTTTCCAAACCTAAGATAAATAAAAAATAAATAAAAAAAAAAAGAAAAAAACTCAAACACCTTATACAAACCAAAATACTACTGCCACATCTGCAAGGATAGTGGTATTAATGTCGTCCCTGGGTAGTTAACAGCATACATACCTAGCCTCGACCACAAATCAAAGAACGCCAATTCCTTTCTATTCTAGTGTTAACCTATCGCAGATGTTATGTACTTATGCATAGTCGTGTAGATGTGTAATATAAAGTCCGTTTGGTTGAGTTTAAAACGTTTTCCCTAAAATTGTTTATCCATTTTATGTTTAATTTGGTGTAAAATATTAAAATGTAAAACCGGCTTCCACAATATTGAAGACATTAAATTGGAAGGAAAAATTTTACATCACAATTGGAAGTAAAAAAAAATTTTCCCTCATAAATGAAGTAGATTGATTTTCTAATCAATCACATAGTGAAAAATGTTTAAAATGGAAAACTGTACATGCAATAAAAAAATATAAAACTTGTATACCGAAATGAGTTTTTCAAAGTAAAATGTTATCCATGGAAATACATTTTCATCCAAAAAAGTTTTACGACCAAACGAAGCCATAGGGTAGGTGTAAATGTGCAATACGAATTTACAAAAGTCAAAAGAATACTCCCTCATTCTTTTTTTACTTACTGCATTTATTTTTTTTTTGTATCCGCAACTTATAAAATTAATATCTCGAGTTTGGTGTAACAAAAAATTATAAGAATTATATTTTCGAAAAAAATATACATCGAGACGAATCAAACAAAATCTTATATGCCTATGTTTTTCGTTACGTAAACAGCAAAATGAGTCAAAGTTATAATATAAATAATATCAAAAACCCTAATATAAAAAAAAAAAAAAAAAAAAAACAAAAA
>PYUH01000148.1:1100469-1169011 GCA_016808085.1 Suaeda aralocaspica
AAAAAAAAAAAAAAAAAAAACCTGACATAATAGATACATTTGGAATAGGTTTTCTCTTGTTCATTTAATAATTTTATCTTAGGAAGATACCTTGATGAGAAAATGTTATTAGAACTATTCAATTTGACAAATGTAGGGAAATTAATTAACTAAATTAAATAACTCTTAATTAATAAAATAATGGACAAAATCATTATATAAATCACCGACAACTTAATAGTGTGTCTGGCCCAAGTCACGCACGAATACAGTTAGACAACACCAATCATGAATTCATAATGTGGAGGTCGTTTTTGTTGAAATGGTAATAAAGAATACTAGAACGGGGAAAAAATTAAAAACAAAATTGAGGGCATGACTCATAAGTGCACAGGAAATACCAACGAATTCATATAAATATATAGTACTTTCCAAACAATACAACTTCACTATAAAGAAAGAAAAAATATATATGAAAAAAAATGGTAGACATGTTGGTCATGCATAGATATAAACATGAGTATATTTATTTCTCTTTCTTTGTAACAAAGAAATTTTAGTATCTTGTAAAAGTATCGTTTTATTGCACTTTAAAAAAAATATATGAAAATAAAAAGAAATGGTAGACATGTTGGTCATGCATAGATATAATAGTTAAAATAGCGGTCTGTATATTCATTTCTCTTTCTTTGTAACAAAAAAATTTTAGTATCTTGTAAAAGCATCGTTTTATTGCACTTAAAAAATATGGAGGTAGTTGTTTTCAATATTAAAACAATTGTAATACACTACGGCAAAAAATACAATAACTAACAAAAGGCTGAGTAATTAAAATAAACGACTTTCGGTTCGGCTTTGGTGGTGGCGAAAGTTCGATCAATATTCTAATGATCACAACATTTTGCATGTGTATAGATAATTGAATTATTGAGGAACGTAATGCTTGAATTTGAATTATTACGAAGATAAGTTACAATAATTAATTATCGGTAATCATACGTGTGCTGAGGAACTATGACTATCTCATTTTTATTTTCTACATGACATGAGTTCTGACTTGTATAAGAGATTAGAATGAAGCTTGAAAGATAGATTCATAATTCGATTAAATTCATAAAGTCAGTATATATGATATGAAGAGAGAGAATAATTAAGTAAGGAACAAAATGCAAATAATTCACCTGCTGAACAAGTGGTCGGTCACAATATACCTATAAAATAGAACATCCACTATAGTTGATATGAATAGTTCATACCTTTAAAAACTATTTTTTCTTTTACACCAGAGATAGTAGTTTTTATACATGTTCGAGGCAAGTGTTTTAATTTTTAGAGTTCTATTTAATATTAATTTTGATTGTATAATGTGTAGTAATTAGTGAGATTGAATGGATAGATGCAAAAAAATCATAAGGATCAAACATAACAATACAATTCTATTTAGTTATATAACTTTATCACTTTACTTAATAATTACTAAGTATAAGATAACCTAATAAGTACAATAGTAAAGTTATAACCTAATAGTTAAAAGATAACTTTATCACGATACTTATACTGTCATACACAATAAAATGTGTCGATAAAATACTAGTATCATTACTACTAATTAAAACTATCGAAATCATTGAGATGATTGATATTATTAGATCACTTTTTGAGTTGACAACACTTTAACATAACATAATCAAACATTTTTGTAAGGGAAGATAATTTTTCATTGAAAGAAAGCCATTAAATTGAAATTAATTAAGTAAATTTCTTCTTTAAAGTAACTATAGATGGTGATTAGAAACTGAAATTGACGGTGAAATGTCGTCCCCTATTGTTCGTTGGAATATGTAGTGCACCTTCTATGACAAAGTTCAACTTCTCAACATAGTTTTGGGAATAAATTAAAATTCATTACTTGATCATTTAGATTGCATTCTCAATTGCAAAGCTAGTGCAAATTGCAGGACAGACAAACCAAGGATTCAATCTTTCAAATAAAACCCTTAAAACAACTTCTCTCTCCAATAAGAAAAGTGGAGAAAGACAAACTCCAAACTTTCACAAAAGGAGACAACTATCCAAAAATTTTGAAAGAAATTTCTCCTAAGGAGAGAATAAGGAGGATTATTAATGACTAAAAATAATTTTAAAAAACAGAGAAAGAATTAATCAAGACTCATTATTATCAAAGAGAGGATTATGGTAGCCAAGCTATGATATGACCATATCTTTGTTGCCCAGAGGAAATTAAAAGGAGAAATTCCATTGTACCGCATGTGCCAAGGCTATCTCCCTTTCTTCTGTTTGTTTTGAATTTCTCTCTCTTCAAATTCCAAAATCTAGTACCACCAAAACACTTAATATTTTCTCTCCTCTTCTTATGGTAAATTGACTTCCCTCCTTTTCTTTAATTTGGTTCCTCCTTAATTGCTGTTTACATTCCATGGAAAGTTTCTCTCGCCATCTACTTTTCATATTTTCATGGGAAAATTATCTTTCACCTTGTTGTTTCCTACATTTTATGAGCTATATATTTTACGGTGCACCCTCAACCTAGTCTTGGCGGAACCCATTCAATTCTGATGGTAACTAGTAAGTCAAAGTAAAGAGGCCGGATAGGGTGGATATGGTTTGAAACTAATTGATTTGTTACTTAAACAGAGTGAACCACTGACTTGAAACAATTGGCCTAGTATTTGAAAATAGAACTTTGATGCCTTGTTAATTAGAAAACACTTTGCATTTATGAATTCAGAAGAATGCATTAATCAATTGATGTTAAAACATCTTATTTATGACCTCAAAGGCAAATTCGATTTTCAGGTGGCTTAGAGAGT
The DNA here is from genome assembly GCA_016808085.1 of Suaeda aralocaspica. Taxonomy (NCBI): domain Eukaryota; kingdom Viridiplantae; phylum Streptophyta; class Magnoliopsida; order Caryophyllales; family Amaranthaceae; genus Suaeda; species Suaeda aralocaspica. Next base: position 1,103,280 of record PYUH01000148.1, read on the forward strand.
TGATGGGTCATGGAGTGTGGCACCTGGTGATAGAGTGCGGCAAGGTGGTTGCGTAGGTGGTGGTGGCCAAGAGGTGGCATGTGTTGTTCGTGGTGGAGGCCCAAAGTTGGCTCCATGAATCTGGGAAAATCGAGAGGAGAGAGAAAGAAAAGGAGTTTTGGGGTTGTAGTTTCTAATTTTTGTGAGGCTTTTGCAATGTGACTTTGAAAAGGAAAGCTGAGTTAATTATAGGTATATGACCCATAGGAAATTCTGCCATCTAAGAGGGAGAAAGATTAATTTTGTATTGGATTAAATCTTCTACAAAAGATAGGATTCGTAACAAGATAAAAGTATGGTAATTTAGATATATAAATTGGTGGTTATTGGAATATTTAAAAATGTTGAAAATATATATTTTTGATGACAAAATATTTTTAAAAAATTTAAATTTATTAATTTATAAAAACAATTAATGTCATGAAAATAATTGGGCTTAACCCTTAAGTTTCGAATTGAAAATCCTATGAAATTGGACCTAATAGTCCGAAATATTTATGGCACAAAGCCTAAAGCTACTTTTGCTATTTTTGGAAATTAAAATAAATATTCAAAATCTCTTTTGAAAATAATTATAATTTTTTGAATAAAACTCGCAAAAACAATATACATTAAAATCTCATTAGCACTTTATAAATAAATTTAATAAAACTTTATTTTTGAATTCCTCAAACTATATATATTATAATCATATAATTATCCACTAATATATATTAAAACGCATGGGCCGGCATGGCAGAGAAACGCAATCCGCGATGTAGCACCACCTTAGCATTGAAATGAATATTTAATGGTAAAGATGTGTTTAATAAGAATTAAACTCATGACCTTTGACATATGAGACACATGATTTACTAATTAAGCTATATGTCATTATTTTCCACAACAAACTATGATATCATGGATAACCTAAAAGAGAAATAATTTAGTAAAATAAAATAAAATTAATAATTCTTATTCTACGTATTCATTTCTAGTGATTATAATGGATAATAAAATTGGTGACAAATAAATAATAATAAACTATTGTTCATGTGATTATAATGAGAATAGTTTTTATGATTATTTCGTTTCATTTCATCTCTTTACCTATAACGATCACAATTGATCTTATTTTGATCCATTAAGTTTCTGTTGAACTTATATATTCATGTGTAGATTACATATTCTATCTTTTTTATCAACAAAAATATTAAACTCATATAATATAAACTCACATTATAACCGCAATTATTTGAAGCTTCTTTTTCACAATTATACAATATTATTTCATAGTTATCTACTATAAATATCTCACAAAAAAATTAAATTAATATTATTACAATATTTAAAAATTTGATGAAAAGGCAAAACAAATTAAAGAAGTCTTAAAATGAAATTATATCAAATGATTCAGGGCAACGCCCGGGGACCAAACCTAGTTATAATATAGAGGGATTCTGAGTCAATCACGGCTATTTGTCATTGTTGCACATAACATGGCATTCTTGTAATAAGTTGCTGGATCAAGGGCATAATACGATTTCCTTGATAAAAGGAAAAAACATGTATTTTCGAAGTATGCCTTATTTGTCCAATATTCCTTCAGTACAAAGTGGGCTCCATACACATGTGCCTGTACTTACACATTTACAGGTGATTTCTTGATTTTTATCATTTTTTTTTGAAAGAGTTATTTCTTGATTTTGGGGTGTATGTCTGATGTATGGAGTATAAATGGGACATTATTACCTTATTTTTTTCAACCCTTTCGAGCTAATTTCCCAATTTTCCACCCAAATGAATTCCAATTGAAATTGAAAATGGGTATGATCGATGTATGGAGTAGAATTGGGATATTTTTTTCCTCATTATTCCAATTTCGAGCTAGCGTTCCCCAATTCTTCACCCTAAAATTTCCACCCAAGTTAAATGAATTCCAATTGAAATTGAAATGGGGAGTTAGTGTTTGATAATTATTCACCCCAATTGAAATTGGAAATGAGAAATTAATGTTCCTCAATTATTCGCACTAAGTTTCAAAAAATTTCACCTAATTTATATTGGGGAGTTTGAATGAAATTGAAAAAGGGGTTGGTTCAATGAAGATTCACGGAAATACTTTGTGCCATTTTGGGATGAAATACTCGAATTGATATGAATTGTGGGTGGTTAAAACTAGTGGTACAATGGCGTCGACGGTGGTATGCTGCCGAAGGTTATTAACAACACTTGTGAGGTGAAGATCGTTATAGGGTCAACTGAAAATTAATTACGCAGCACAAATAAGATTTATTTTAATTAAATCAAAAGTTAACACAAAAGTTATTGAGAATAGACAGTAGATTCAAATTGATAAACCCCAATTCAGTTTCTGCCAAATCGATATGAGTGCTTCAAGAATTAATAAACCCTAATTCAATACAATTTCCGCCAAATCAATATAAATGCTTGAGGAACTTCCACCAAATTGATAAACCCCAATCAGATTCCGCCAAATTGAGAATTAATATGGGTGCTTGAAGAATCGACTTAGGTAGAAGTATAGGACCCTAAATTAATTTTCCCGAATTGATTTTGTTGTTTCTACTGGAACACTGCAAGAAAAGGGGGGGGGGGGGGGAAGTGAATTGCTGTGTGGAACTTGTATGCGGAATTTAAATTATTTTGAGTGAATTAAAGAGTATGAGAGATATTTCTATATTAGAAAAACTTCCTTGGCCCAAAGGAAGAAAGTTCCACTTCTATTATAGGCCTGTAAAAACTTTTACAATCTAAATTCTCTAATTACACTCGTCAGTTCCTTTAGGAACTTGATTCTCAATTCTCACTCTTTATCTCTCGTTTCTCTTTCTCTTTTTCTCCACTCTTCTCTAGTTCTCACACTTCTCTTTTTCTCATAGATTACAACTCAATACAGACTCTAATACATTGAAAGAAATTGTACACTGGACTGGAACATCAATATTAAACTTAAACTCGTTTAATACTCAAGTGCGTTCTCTGATGTTAGTGCTTTTTCTTCTGAATTTCTTGGAGTATTTATAGAGTGATTCTGCCTTGTAAACTTCAGCCATAGATCATGTTCTTTGATCGCCCATAACTCCATGACTCCTTCCATCATCCCACGTAATTAGACCAGGAGAATAGGATTTTGACTTGACTAATTTTACTGTTTATTCTTCCCCATGATCACATGATTTTATTCCTATAATCAAGGACTCCTAACAATATTTGACTTATTAATAAACCTAGATGTGTTTTATTCTTCAGCAAAATCAGTCAAATATTTATCTCCTAATATTAAGGAAAATATTATTATGACCTAATTTATATCATAAATTAACTTAGACTTATTTGTGGGATAGATTCGTTTGAACCTCTAGATATGATGTTCCAACCAGATTTGAGACTCCAATGTATTTACAAAGATTCTAGAAAATTACTCTCATAATCTTGTTGGAAATTCTCTTCTCTTCATCAAGATACTTCGTTGAAATGCCTTGACGTTGTTCGTCTATTCCTGTAGGAACAAATCTATTCCTGTGACTTGTTCCTACGTAACTGTGTTACTCAGGAACTTCTCCTCTTTCTTCTATGTTCCTTTACATAGGAACTTCTCCTTGAACTTGTCACGTTCCTTGCTCCAAGTTCCTTACACTTTGATCCTGTGAAATCTCATAGGAACTCAAAGTGTATATTAGTTAAGTTTGTTTGTGTTAGTCATCATCAAAACTTTACTTCCAAATCATGGGTCAACAGATTTTTTCCAGAAATGACTATAAAAATAAAAGGCTCGGTTGAAGTATAACAATCCTAATTTAATTTCCCCAATTTGTTTTTATTTTGAATGGAGTTGGGTAATGAGTGGGCATATAGAAGTATAAGAAGTAAGCACAATTAAAATTCCCCAAAATCGAAAATTTTGAGCAAATTAATTTAGGTATTAAGTGGGCTTGTAGTGCATAAGAACCCTAATTTAATTATTTCCCTAATTTAATTTAAAAAGTGACATAATAATTGTACTCTACAGAATGGAGTTTCCCTAGTTTAGTTTTAAGAACAATGGAGTAGAGTACAATTATTATGTCACTTTTTTGTATTTAACAATTACCACCGTATTTTTTTTAAGCATGCATGTATTTACTAATGTATACATAGAACCCAAGGCAGGAAAAGACAAAAATAACATGTGATATCTTTTGGTTAAACACATAATAGTTATTGACATGGAATTTCCCTTATTAAGTCTAAAAAATGTGGGGATTACATTATATACAACGATCCTACCGAGTTTTGATCAATTTAAATGTTATTCAATTCATGCTTTATCTTTGTTAGTTTTTATCTCTATTGTAGAGGCTATGACTCCTTTATTAATGAATTGATTTTTATTTATAAAAAAAAAAGGTAAACTGGTAAAGTGTTCATCAAGCATAAACTTGTTCTTGTAAAAATAAGGGATTTTTCTACACTATGCCCTTAAGGTATTATGTTTTCTATGTTGTGCCCCTTCAAAATAAAAGTTCTACATTGTGCCTTTAAAGTGAGATAATTTTCTCCATGGTAGCCTTGCTCCCACTTAGTAGCTAACGGGGTATCTTTTAAATGTAATTGAACATGGATATTTTTTCTTAATTTTTTTTTCTAATTCTAACCCATAATTTCGCACATAAATGATTGTTTCCTAATCGAATTTCATTTATTAGAAATGATAATAAATCATCTTATTTGTTTAATTGGGCTGTTAAGAGCAAATGATACAAAAGAGAAACATGTTTTGTACAAGAAAAAAAATCTCAAAATAGCGCGTGGGTAACGATTTCGGCACTCCCCAAAATATTTTTACACTTATATTAAAAAGAATAGGGTCAAAATAACATGAGGAGTGTGAAAACATACCCCAAGATAGCTAGGCAACAATACATTGAAAAATAAGCGTCCAATAATTCCAACTATCCATAAACAACACTTAAGGAAATAATATGGTTTATGGATTCAATAACAAGTTAGCTACTAGAGAGTGAGGGGTAGCTCAAGTGGCAAGAGATCTTAGGATCGATTCTCATCCGACCCTTGTAGCTCCTAACTCCTAAGCACCAAAAAAATAAACTAAAAAATAATAAGTTAGTCCTTGTTCTTTTGGAATTAAATTTTTGACACTTCAGTTCAGTTTATTTCAATTCAATTCAGTTCAGCTCACTTCAATCTAATTCAATTTAATTTAGTTCAGCTCCTTTCAATTCAATTCAATTTAGTTCAGCTTTGTTTTCAGTCCAAAAGTACGGGGCCTTAGCAACTAAGTACTTTTTTACCTTTTTATTTCCTTTTGAAGGGAGCAACTAAGGCCCTATTCTTTTGGACTGAAACGAAGTTGAACTGAAATGAAATTAACTAAATTGAACAGAACTGTAAGGAGCTGAGCTGAATTGAATTGAAATGAATTGAATAGAACTGAACTGGATTAAAGTGAGCTGAACTGACATGAAGTAGTGATTATAATGGAGATGAGTTGAACTGAACTGAAGTGGACTGAACTGAATTGAACCAAATTGAATTGAATAGAACTGAGCTGAACTGAACTGAACTAAAGTGCCAAAAACTTAAGTCCAAAAGAACAAGGCTAAGTACTTCGTATTAATTTAGGTCATGTTCTCCTAATCTTATTTTGTACTTATTTTCAATAGATTAAATAACTTCAGTTCAACAGAGATAAGTTCAAACGAGTAAAAATGAATTCAGTTTAGCAAAACAAAATTTGTTTTAACAAAAATCAGTTTGCTAATGATTTTAGTACAAAGATGTTCAATTTAGCAAAAATAGATTTAATTCAGTAAAAATAAGTTTAGTTAAACGAAAGTAAGTTGAGCAGAGCATGGCCTTAGTCTTGTGTATGTTAAGACAAATTTGCAATCTATCTTTCTATACAATATATATAGTAAAATGTATTTTTTACACTTTATACAGCTGATAAGTTTGCGATAAATGTACCACATAATCCCCCAACTCGCACCAGGAACGTTACAAGTTTGCGAGACAGTACACTAGAGTAACTGAATAAGATAGACTCGGTCATTCTACCAAAAAAATGGGTCTGTTCTATTCAACTTATTTTTACTTAACAGAACTTATATGAACTTATTAGTATTTATTTAAACTTTATGATACTTGTTGGTACTTATTGATACTTATTGATATTAGTATTTTTTAGTACTTATTGATACTTATCCAAACTTATTGATACTTATATGAACTTAGCTTATTCAATAAGTATTGAAAATAAGTTGAAAAAAACAGGGCTTATATCATTCTAACAGATATGAATGTAGGACCACTGTTACAAAATCAAACATATATAATTATTTACCAACTAAACCAAATATTTTTAGTGTTATTGTTATATTTCTATATCTTAATCGTCTTTTAGATATATATATTTGTGTTTTAGTGATATCCATAATTACATTACATTTGCTGTTTTTACAATCTCAATCATTTTAAATTCATTACTAGCTATATACGACATATGTAAAAGAATAATAACAAGAAAATAATACTACCTCCGTTAACAAATACTTGCAATACTTTCTTTTTTAGGATTTTATCAATTATTTGCAACATTTGCTTTTTTTTTTTTTTTTCCTATTTTGATAAGTTTTTTCCTTTGAAATTCCAAAAACATCCCGAATTTAAACATTCTAATCTAAGTTTAACTCTAACACCCAAAATCATTCATTAATTAAATTTATAATCCTATACTAATAAACCACCACCATCACCGCTCTTTCTCTTTCTCTCTCCTCTCCAACCACCCAATGAAACCACCACCACCCCTTTTGTCACTCTCTCTTCACCCACCAATCCCACCATCACCTCCAAATCCTCCATCATCATATATCTTCGTCTTCTTCAAACCCATGATCATCATCTTCATCTTCGACCACCACCACCACTATCCCCTTTCAAATCAGCCCAACCCCCACTCATCTTTCGAACCACCACCATTTACCTTCCGAACCACCCCCATTCACCACCCCTTTCAAACCAGCCAGCCACCCATCACCTCTTTCCAACTCCAAAACCCCAATCGTTATTCCAACCCCAAAACCCCACTCCACCGCCATAATACCTTCGAACCACCACCACAATCTTCAAACACCACCAACAATTTCCGAAAGCCACCACCACAATCTTCGAACACGACAATCGAATTCGAATTTGAACTCTAACACCCTCATTTTTTGGTTTTTGGTTTTAGGTCGAACCACCTTAGTCGAGATCAAATATGGGTTTGTGGTTTTTAGATCCTCTTTGGTGTGGTTTTGGTGTTGTTTACGGTGGTTATGGTGTGGTTTTCTGTGGTTGTGGCGTGGTTTTTGGTGGTTTCAGTAGTTTGGTAAGGTGGTTTCGGTGGTTTTGGTAGTTTTGGTGAGGTGGTTTCAGTGGAAGTGGTTTTGGTTTGGTGGTTTCGATGGATGTGGCCTGGTGGCGTGTCAGTGATTTTGGTTTCAGTGTTTGTGGTGGCGTGTCAATGGTGGGGTGGTTGTTGTGGTGTTGCCAGTAATGGTTGTGGTGTTGATTATCTATTCTCTTCTCTCCTAATTACTACCTTACTTTCCTAATTTTGCTATTAGAAGATTTTGTCTAGGACTTTGTGCAACTCCAAGAGTTGCAAATAAAAGTTAACGGAGATAGTAGAATACATTTAAAAATAGGATTGAAATAAAATATTTGAATTAGGGGTCGGGCAGTGCCCAAGCCTATCCACTTGCTCAATTTTTAAAGTTGAGCAAAGTTAGGGCCTGTTTATTTCAGCTAAAAACAACTGAACTGAACTAAACTGAGCCGAGTTGAACTGAACTGAACTGAAAGTTTTTTATAAAGGTTTAATGAGTAGCAAAATAAAAGAAGAGTTGAACTGCGATGAACTGAACTGATTTTAAGCCGAAGTAAACAGACCCTTAATAATGCATTTTTGTAAGGGAAAAGTTAATAATACTTGTACATATATCATTGTGATTTTATTTAGCTTTTGGGTTTTTCGTTTTTGAGAATTATATAATAGCTTTCTTATAAAGAATAAACTTAAAATTTCACGAGATAAGTGCAAATTAATTTTGTATTTTTTTAGCATTTTTCTATTATACTACCGATTAAACCAAAAGCTAAGTTGATAACATGCCCATATCTAGTTAATTGCATTTGAAAAGTGGAATGGATGAAATTCGAACCAACAACCAATGTGCTACTCTGGCAAATTTGATACCATATTAGAAAACCAATTTAACCACAAAACTAAGGCCCTGTTCTCCTCGTTTTATTTTTACTTATTTTTCAACAAAAATAAGTTCAGTTAAGCAAAATTAAGTTTAGATCAGCAAAAATAAGTTCAGTTTAGCAAAAATCAGTTTCAATCCTTAATAAATTGTTAATGATTTCAACAAAAAAAAGTTCAGTTCAGCAAAAATAAGTTCAGTTCAGTAAAAATAAGTTCAGATAAGTAAAAATAAGTTTAGTTCAGCAAAAATAAGTTCAGATAAGTAAAAATAAGTTCAGTTCAGCAAAAATAAGTTAAAAAGAATAGGACCTAAGTTGATGATTGATGTCCACGAATATTTAAGATTTATATTCTATCATTTTCAAAAGGTTGAAAATAATTCTGTGTAAATGATAACTTTTTCTTTATTTAATTTAATACATCTTGTAACCATCTAACATGTTTAACGATTTTTTGTACAATAGTTAATTACATAGTTAGGCCCTGTTCTTTTGAACTAAATATAGCTGAATTGAATTGAAGTAAATTGAATGGAGCTGAATTGAACTGATGTTAACTGAAGTGAAGTAGTAATTATAATGGAGATGAGCTGAATTGAACTAAATAGAGCTGAATTGAATTGAATTGGATTGAACTGAAGAGCAAAAATATTCAGCCCAAAAGAATAGGGCCCTACATGTAATTCTCTACGTTTTTGTTCTTTGGAGTTTTTTTTTGGCTCTGTTATTTTGGATTGAAATTTTTGGTACTTCATTTCAGTTCAATTCAATTAATTTAGCTTAGTTTAATTCAGTCCAATTCAATTCATCTCCATTCAGTTCATGTTTAGTTCAGCTAATCTCCATTGCAATTAGGCCCTGTTCTTTTAGTCTGAAGCATAGACGAAATGAACTGAACTAAATATAACTAAACAGAATTAGTAATTATAATAAAGATGAGTCGAACTGAACTAAATTGAACTGGACTAAATAGAGTTGAACTGAACTGAATTGAATACTTGTTACGACACAGCTGTTTTAAACTAAAATATATCAATAAGGACATAGTTGTTTTAAATTGAAATATATACAAATTAGCGTGGTCCATGTTAATTAGTTATAAGCTTATGACTTGTCAATGTAGTGTATACCCATATTTCATTAATTAGTGTATTTATGAAAGCCACCTCTAATAATTTAGGATGGCTTAGCATTTTAATTACGATTAATTGCAACTTCATCAACATGTACAATATAATGACAACAATAATTATATAAGTATCTTATGAAATTAATAATTCCAAAATGTAACTTGCGTTTTGTTTGACTTTATCTACACATGTTATCTGCTAAAATACTATTAATCATCTACTGTAAATATTTTTTTATTCACAATTGTATTTATGTTGAATTGTTAAAAAAAAAAAAAAAATCAATCCTCAAATATTGTCCATGTTCTTTGTTGTCACATCATCTTCAACGCCCATATGAGTTAACGTGCAATTTCATGTAATTAGACATATTACATGGTGTTTTAATTTTGTAATAACAATTATTTTAATTGCTTCAACATATTTTAATGTGTGTGATACCACAAGTTCAAGTATATAAAATGGAAACATTCCAATTACAATTTCAAATCAAATAAAAGAAACATTCCTAACATCTATATATATATATATATATATATATCTTCTATTAACTTTGTATTCTAGCTAAAGAGAGGTAAAGCTAGTATAATAACAATGAAGTTCCATTCAATTTTAATCATTTTTTTTGCCATGTTATTTGCCATGGCAAATGGTTACCGAGATGGGTTGGAGCTTGATTATTATAAGCATTCGTGCCCTAACGCCGAGATGATTGTTGAAAGAATAACGAAGCAATATGTTAGTCATGTTCCCAACTTTGCTGCTGATTTGATCAGAATGATCTTTCATGATTGTGCTGTTAGGGTATGTATCATCTTACCTAATCTTTTTCCTCTTCTCTTCCAAAGTCTTACACCAAACAATTATAGGGTAACAAACTAAAATTATATGTACATTATTGTTAAATTTGTAAGTTGACTTTTATCTTATTGAGCATATATATATTATTCTAAAAAAAAAAAAAAAAGGCTAATTTAGTGTACCTGATTGCAATCAATTAAGTTAGTTAGATGAAAATCAACTTGCCTCACTGCTTGAGTTTGATCTCAGTTTTTTTAAAAAACTACTTAGCTAATACATATCAATCACGATACACACAACCCATGAATAGTGAAGTTTTCTTCCCTATATGCATTATAACCTATAAACGTTATTCTTGTATTCATTTATCTATGTACTACTTTGTTTTTTTAGTTGTAGTAAAGGAAAATTTTTAATAAAATATGAAAAATTCATATGTTACAAATACAAAAAGAAAACCCTAAATATTATATCATTTTCAATCTTTCTCCATTTAATTTGTTGTTCATGACTCGACGAAATATTAGTTTAAACTGCCCTTATGTGAAATAAAAATATGCCTGTTACTAGAATAAACCTTGGAAAATTATTGAAAACATTATTCTATAATTGGTCGTGCACCTTACATTATGCAACAAATACATTTTATAAAGGTAAGAAAATTAAACTCCGATAAAGACACATCACCATTAACCAGGTTCAATTATGTCTAACATTCATAGTTGACTTTCATTTGTTATTATGTTAATAAATTTATCTTCATTACTGTTGCATGATAAGTGAGATTTTTATTTAGTTTTAGTTCCTGAATCATATAATTGCTAAATGATAAGACTCAACTAATTGTAATTATACGTTGGAGAGTCAGTTTGACTTACAAGCCGTTAAATTAATTAAATTGTTCTTGACCGAAACTAAAATAACATAAACTAAAAACGAGTGTAATATTTGGATCTCATTTTGCAGGGTTGTGATGCTTCCCTACTCTTAAATCCTACTGCTTCTAACAACCAAACCGAGAGGACTGCAATTCCAAACTCAACACTCCGAGGATTTGTAATCTTGGAGGCAATCAAGAGCAATTTAGAAACAGAGTGCCCTGGCGTTGTTTCTTGTGCCGATATTTTAGCTCTGTCTTCTCGAGATGCAAGCACAACGGTATATAACTAAAAATTCACATTGCTTACGAACTAGAATTAAAAAACAATGGAGTGTCATGAAATCATGCATATAATACACATAATGTTATAAATAGTTTGTAACTTTGGTTTGTTTTTGTTACTTTTTAAACAGATAAATGGACCATCATGGGTGGTTCCTTTAGGTAGAAGAGATGGGAGAATATCACTTGCTTCCGAAGCCAATGCTCTTATTCCATCACCGTTTGCTGACATTACTACTCTCAAGCAAAACTTTGCTGCATTAGGCCTTAATACTAAGGATTTGGTGGTCTTATCAGGTATATATATATATATATATATATATAACTTCTTCACTCTATTATTTGATTCCTTAGATGACTTTTGCGATTGCTCTTACTGATTCATGTCTAGCCGAACCCATAAGGCTTTGCTGCTTTGTCATTGCACGCTGTTTTTGATTAGCTCTGAACATTTAACAGGTGCTCACACAATTGGAATTGGTCACTGCTTCATTATCCGCGATAGACTCTACAACTTCACCGGAGTTGGTGACACTGACCCTGCATTAAACCCTCGTTATGCCTCATGGCTGAAAACTAGGTGCTCACCAAACCCAACCCCAACATCTTTCGTGTTTATGGACAGAATTACTCCTAAGAAGTTCGACGAAAAATACTTCACCATGGTGAAGCAAAATAGGGGGCTATTTGAATCTGATGCAGCACTTTTGAATGATGAGGAAACTAGAAGTTACATGGATACACAAATTGAGACCATGGGATCAACTTTCAACGAAGATTTTGCTGAGTCTATGACAAAGATGATTCAAATTGGTGTGCTTACTGGAACTCAAGGCGAAATTAGGAGAGATTGTGGACTTGTAAATGCATAGATTTGCATCTACTTTTATTGAGGTCTTTAGTTTGCGTTATTCTTTGAACCAAATTTGTTCAATTAAGTATGTTTGTTCTTTAATTTACATTCTTTTTGTTTGTTTGTTGGCACCAATGAATTGAATTTGTGTTGTACCATGCTTGATATAAGAATGAAAAAAAGGTCTTAGCTTGCACAAGAATTGTGTTGGGCAAGCTATGAATGATCATCAATCAAGAATTTGTTTATCTCTTATCTTAAATTGGTTGGCCTTAATTTTTTTTCTTCGGAAATTTCCATAGTATCTTCTCAAGTTTGTTGTAATTCTTAACATATAATGTTGTAATTAAGAACCCAAGTTGTGTTATTCGGATATAATAATTTTCTTAATCTGCTATAATTCAAAATAGCCCAAAAAAGTGATTGAATTAGAGATGTCAATTTGAGTTGACGATAAATGGTAAGGTTGATCCAATGATGTTCGGGACATTTTAATTCAGGTTAACTCTGGTTGTTTTGTTATATTGGTAGTGTTTGATCTCGTTTATGTTATTCCAGAATCAGGTAAAAACAATTTGAACTTATTTTGCGAACAATTCAGTTCAACCTTAGACCATTTTGTGTAGCACAACTTTAGCTGAATATTAGGCGGATCAAGCAAAACCAACTTAGAAAGATGTTGCAGCCAATTTTGGGTTATAGTCGAGTTATTTCAAATTCTCTTCAAAATTTAAGTTACTTTGACTGCAAGCTAAAAACTATGAGCATCCTTAATTAGTTGTGTTTCCTTGAGCTATACTTAGGTTGGATACTACGTTTGGTTAGTTAATATTAGCTGTACCTGTGATCAATTTACTTGAATTAGTCGAAAATATAGTCTGAAGATCAAATGTGGCATACAATCCATTTGTTTAGCTAAAGTAGTAGAAGTATAAATTAAAATAAACAAATCAGGCACGTAAGTGAGGGTTAGTTTAGTTAACATACAAGTAAGCATCTACATTAGGATTACATTAATTCCAATATACAACATGTTGGCTTAATCAATTTAAAAAAAAAAAAAACATTACTAAGTTTCAAATTAATATGACACAAAATAACAATTATTTTAACGTAAAATATGATATAGGACCATTTTAGGTTAATTTTGATTCAATTTAGATTGGATCATGTCAACTGTTCAAAAATGTATTTTAACCTTATGTTCAGTTTAGTTTGGTTAAGTGTTTTTTTAGGAGTTGTGTAAGTCAGTTTTAGGTGGAGTCATTTGTAGTTTAGGTTCAATTCATTGATTTATCGGGCATTAATAAAATATGTATCTTTCCGTTCAAGTTATTTTCCAGTTACAAGTCACTTTCAATTCAAGTTGTTTAGCTTAATCTGATACAATTAGGTAATGTTAAATTATGATGTATAGACAATTGCCTTTTCGTGAATGGATTAGGAAAGTAGTAAATTATATTATATATAAACATACAAGATATGGCCCACAATTAGGGATGTGGATTCATGTTGGTGGTATAGGTTTGACTTGACTCAATCGGGTTTGGGGCATTTCAATTCATGTTAACCTAAGTTGTTTTCCCATTGGTTCAATTCGATTCAATTCAGGTCATTTCGGGAACAAGCTAAAACAGTTTGTTCTTGATTTGAGAACAGTTCAACTCAGGCTTGGGCCATTTCCGTCAAATTCCCTTCAATTCAATCAAAAATGGGTCAAGAAAAACCAATTTAGTGAGAAGCTAGCTACGGTCTTTTCGGGTTATAATCGAGTTATTTGAGGTTCTTGCTAGAAGTCAAAACTTTCATCTATAGGAGTGAAAGTTGAAAATTGTGTGATGATCCTTTAGCATCCGTATAGAAACGCGTCTTGTTTACTTTAACCCGCTTGATATCATATTTTCTAAGCATATTTACCTAAGCATTGTTTTTTGTTGGTCATATATATTGACATATACTCCGTATATCAATCATTATCAAAGGTTGTAAGTTTCCACGTTTATGATTGCATTAACTCCAATATACAATGTGTCATGTAATTAATTACTTTTAAAAGGAAGTTATTAAATTTCAAATTAAATTAAGATAAAATAACATTTTACTTTTACATAAAATTGGATTTAGGTTGCTTTCAGTTCAGGTTGTTTCAATTCCAATCAAGGACAAATCAATTAAACCAACGGGTTCCAATCGAAATTGACAGCCCCCCAATACAACAACTAACACTCTCAATTCATCTTATCAGTAAAGAGGAAATCCTATTCACTGTAAAATCGAAAATCTCAACCTTAAAGAAATTCAACACTCCTCGTGAACATATACTTTTCCACTATCAATCTTAATTTGCTACTTTATAAATAATTTAGTATGGAGATTAAAGTAGACGCCAGATCTAATTATTCTAACATGTTATCTTTCGCTAGTGCCTAATTTATAAATTAGTAGTAAGATCAAAGGAAATAAAATATGATATTATTATTGATATATTTGCAAAAACTGGCTTCTTGACCCCTGCAAACAAGCCATTTGACACATAATTGTTTGGAAAAAAGTGACATGGGGGACTTATTCCTTAAGGCTACTGGTTTTTGCTAAAGTATTATTTGCCACTTAAATGAGATCTAATCACAAAATAATTTTAGGTACTTAAGATGTGATGAATGTGAGTTACAATGATCTAACAAAGAAACTTTCATAAATGAATTAAATTCCCAAATATGAACCACAAACAAAAATCAAAACACATAAAGGGATGAAGCTAAATATTTATGCTAAAATCTGCTCTAGTTGGCAAACCTTAGTTGGCTCTGGCTATAGCTAAATAGTTCTTACTTTTGCTAGACATGATTTAGGGATGAAGCAATGCAAACATGGGAGTGGGGGAGGCACCATATGTGGTGATGCAGAAAACCCCCCTAAATTAGAGTAAAAAACCACGGGTGACTTTGAGTCCACCAGTCCACTATTTAAGAAAGTAGATTACAAGTACAATGTGTGATGCTAGCTAGATAGCTAGCTTTTATTACTACTAAGTGTACCGCTAAGAAATGTAATTAACTTGAATTGTACGTACAATGATGTAAATAATAATTGAACAAAGTATTAGCTAAAAGATGATGATGTGTCTTCTGCTTTTTTCTCTACCCTATTTATAGATAAACTTCTCCTTATAGCAGTTTCTCTTTCTTCGAGTTGGTTACTGTTGTTGGTATGTATGTGGCTTGAATTGTGGGCTTGATTCAAACTGGTTTGAAATATGGTTCCTATTTTCTTGGCATGATCTCCTCAACTTCTTTGACCTTAACTTCCACGTTCTCCTTCTAGAAGCTCCTGGAAATATCTCCCTTCTTGACTCCTTGAGTTACGGACCCACTAACTTGACCAAATCCAATCTGTAGCTGCTAGCTGCATACCTGCATAGCTGGCAATCAAGCTGGATTACAGGTAGGAAATTTAGCCATAACACCAAGCCGAACAATGAAAGGGAAGACATGAAGATTATTGTTACCGTCATTCTTCCTTATTGGATCATAGCGAATCTTTAGTAACTATTATTGGCGTCGAGGTTCCATAACAAAGCATGGTTCAAGTAATACAATCTAATACTAAATTTTAACCCTTGAAAGAGGTTAGGCTATGATCGATTAGAAACAAACAAACAAAATGTTGCTATATTTATTTATTTATTTATTTATTTATTTATTTTATGTATTGATGTTGATGCCTATATTTTAGGCTGCTATTCAATCGCTTCCCTGCTTTTGTTGGGGGGAAAAACGTTTGAGTTGAACTTGAATTGTACTTCTAGCTTCTAAATTGAAAATAAATACTCGTTGTTGTATGTTGATATACATAGTTTTTTTCGATAATTATGGTGCCTAATTATGTGATTTGGCTTTATTGTGAATCACTTTGGTTACTTTGGTTCATTCGGTGCAATATCGTCAAGCTTTGTAAATTTTCGGTAATTCTAGAGTATTTTACTCTAATATTGTCTCCCATAGCTGTTACGCCCGATTTGGTTTGAATTGTGTAATTAGGTGTGCAAAAATTGAGGATTTGTGGAGCAAACGATAGCTTGGATGATGAGGCGATGTAGGTCTACATTAGGAAACGTGCCATGAAACGTCAACAAAAATATAAGGCCAATAATAAATCAAGAACGTGGGTAGCTCAAGTGGTAAAAGCTTCCCTCCCGATTCCAGGAGATCCTGGGATCAATTCTCATGCCCGCCCTTGTGGCTCCCTAGCACCAAAAAAAAAAAAAAATCAAGAACAAATCAAACGATGAAGCTTGCAAATCATCAAAAGAGGCCAAACGAACATGCATGTGAGCGCATAGAACAAAATGTTGTTGTTCTAGGAGAGCGCATTTTTATACGGATCAATCCCCACAGAGCAATCCACGCCAACTTTGGGCGCATAAAATAATTTCCATTTTTTCTATACAGGCGCGTATCTTTGGATTTAGTAGCTTTTGCTGAAGATCGGCTTTTACGAGTTTTTTTATTATCAAAACCCCAAAGACTTGTATATAAGGGCACTTTTTTCTAGTTTGTGACTTATGTTCTTTCATAATTACTTTTACAGTTTATAGTAAAGTTTGAGCCACTTATATTACATTCTCTTTAGATTATAACTAGTATAGTTTTTGTGCGATGCACGGTTTATAAAGTTGGTTGGTTAGTTGATAAAGTTGAAAACCAAATAATTATTTTATCTTGATAATTGATTAAAAAATGATTTCTAGATTATCTGTATATTTAAAACAAATAAAAATTATATAATTGATTATATTATGAGTATAATTTATTTAAAATAATTATATATAAATTATCTAACAATAAATGTCATTCGATTATATAATTTATTTATTTCATTCGATTTACTCATGAAAATAAATGTCATCTAACAATTTTATTTGTAACTCTATAAATAACTTATTTTTTTTAATTAAATTTATGAAATATAGAATTATAATAGATGATAACTTTAAAATAATAGCTTTATTATACTGCAGCTGTATGTAAAGGTCTTTTCCCTCTACAAGAGAAATAGAATTTTTTTTAATTAAATTTATGAAATATAGAATTATAATAGATGATAACTTTAAAATCTCCGCTTAAGAGTTAGACAATAACTTAATATAAAGGTCTTTTCCCTCTACAAGAGAAATAGGATGGCTGAACGTAACCACAATCG
The DNA here is from genome assembly GCA_016808085.1 of Suaeda aralocaspica. NCBI lineage: Eukaryota > Viridiplantae > Streptophyta > Magnoliopsida > Caryophyllales > Amaranthaceae > Suaeda > Suaeda aralocaspica. The sequence continues at coordinate 1,120,723 of PYUH01000148.1, forward strand.
GCTGAATGATGTAGTAAGGTAATTAGCTACTGTAGCTGAACAGTTAGTTGCTAGAGGAAATGGTAATGGAGGCGATCCGATGGGGATGTTTTCAAGAAAATTTCTCAAAGTAAGCCACCTACATACCAAGGAGAACCCAACCCAATTGTTTTAGAGGGATGGCTGAGAGAGCTCAACAAGCTGTTTGGTGCAGTTGAGTGTCCAGAAGAATCCAAGGTAAACCATGCAGTTTACTACCTGAGACGAGAAACAGATCTTTGGTGGTCACAGAATAAAGCTGTGCTTAGGGCTTTGCTAGGTTTCAATTGGGCTGTGTTTCAGAACAAATTCTCAATAAGTTTTACCTAGTGTTCCTTCAAAAGCAGAAAGCTAATGAGTTTTTGGAGCTTAAGATGGGAGCATGTCGGTTACTGAGTACTACTCGAAGTTTATAGAGTTTTCTAGGTTTGCTAAGGAGGTTGTAGCAATGGAGAAGCTGAAGGCTAGTTGCTTTGATAGAGGGTTGCCCATAGTTATTCAGCTGCAACTAGCCAGGCAAGTCTTTGAGTCCTTGGATGAGTTGTATGGTAGAGCTGCACATTTGTATGCCTTATATCAAAAGAAGAAGGAGATGCTGAAAAAAGGTGATCAGACGAGGGAGAAAATAAAGGATGGTGGAGGAAACTTTAACCAACAAGGGAGTCATGGTTTATTTAAGAAGCCTCGTTTCAACAACTTTCATGGACATAAGAGAAACTTTGGGAAGCCAGCTAATGGAAATGGGAATAGAGTACAGACATCTAATTAAGGGGGTCATGTGTACTTTCTACAAGAAATGTCCTAACAATCATCCAGGCAAGGATTGTGATGGAAACTTGGTGACTTGTCGTTTGTGCAACAAGCTTGGACACCGTAAGTATAAGTGCTTCTCTAAGGGTATGGGAAAAGAAGGACAAGGGCCACAATTTAAAGGGAATTCAACAGGAGGTCATCAGCATAAGGGTTTCAAAGGAAATATGGGAGGAAAGGCAATGCAATAAGCCGGGAATAAGAATGAAAGTGACAATGGAGGAAATCAGGCTAAGACCTCGAATACCGGAAAGCTGAATGTGATGGCACGAAGTGAAGCGGATGCTAGTAAGGATGTTATTATTGGTACTTTCTCTATTCACTCTCTTCCTATTAAAGTTTTGTTTGATTTTGTTGCAACATATTCTTTTGTATCCACTAAGATTTTGGAAAAGTTAATGCCTGTTTTGGAAAAAGTAGATACAATAGATATGTCAATAGTTTTACCATCAGGACAAGAAGCACAGTGTTCGAGGAGATTTTAGGATGTTCTGATTGAGATAGAGGGAATGGAATTTAAGGTTAACCTAATCGAGTTTGACTTGGGTGACTTAGAAGTGATCCTAGGGATGGATTGGTTGAGTGAGCATGAGGCTGAGAATGTGAGCCGCAGAAGATCTCGTTAGTTAATAAGGGTAAGAAGGTGAGTTATTGTAGGGCAGGAAGGCTAAAACACAACAAAATAGTGTCAGTGATGAGGTTGATAGGTATGCGTATAGAGGTTTTCCAATTTACTTTTGTAGTGTGAGGGATGTAGATCATGTCAAGTCTTATAAGCCCGAGAACATTGAGGTAGTGAGGGATTTCCTGGACTTGTTTCCTAAGGAGATTCCGGGAATGCCACCGAAGCGAGAAATCGAATTCACCATAGACTTAGTTCCAGAAACAACACCTATTTCCAAAGCACCATATAGGATGATACCTGTGGAAATGAGTGAGTTGAAAGAGCAGTTACAGGATTTGTTGAAGGGTTACATTAGGCCTAGTGCTTCACCTTGGGGAGCGCCAATGCTGTTTGTGAAGAAGAAAGATGGGAGTATGAGGTTGTGTATTGAAGGGACGTTTGTCTAAATTGCACGGAAATCCTCTCCGATCCCATGGGGATGACTCCAAGTTGTGGTCGAGCGAACCAAAGATTGGATTTAGGGGCGAAGGTACTAACATGACGGAGTGCGTCGGGTTAGCCCATAGGCGGCCATTACTAGTTTCCTCTTAACCATACAGAAATTATATTTAGAATCACACAAAATTATCAATTTACAAGATTAACAAAAAAAGCATTAAATTGTTAGTGATAACACAAAAAAAGCTAATTAATTTAACTCAAACCGTTATTAACATTGATTTAGGGAGCCTAACATGATTAGATTTGTCCGAAAGAATTATCTTGGTTAAGTGTTGCAAACAATCAATTTAAGTCATATAATAATAATAAGGTGATAAAGCAGTAAATAAATAGTGAAACGACAACATAAAGTCCATAACATGATTTTTAGGGCTCTCAGGAAACGTACCACTTCTCCTTTGAAGATTGTCTTCGTCGAGTATTAATTTGGGCGGAGTTTCGAATTATTGTTTCGATATTATTAAAATTTATAGCCACTTTTTAGTAAAATAAATAGTAAATAAATAATAAATAATTATTATAAAAAAAAAATAAGGTTGTTAAAAGCAATAATCGGATTAATTAAGTATGAGGGAGAGAGTGAGTAAAAAAAGGTGTTGAGAAATGAAGGTTTTTGTAACAGCGTGGGAACCCTAATCGCGCTAGGCTGCTAGCACGGTACGCCGAACCGCGCTGGCCCAGTAGGGCAGGAAACCCTACAACGCTACTAGGGTAGCGCTGTTAACTTAGTCACGTTGACCTGTCAGCGTGACTAAATTAACCGCGCTACGTTTTTTTTTAAAGATCTTTTTTTTTTTAATTTAATTTAATTTAATTTTGTTTATTTTTATTTATTATTATTATTATTATTATTATCATTTTATTTTATTCATTTATTTAAAATAATAGAAGAGGCATTGGGATAAAAAGGTCCGTTAAATAAGAATGGAAATTTTATAATATCCGAGATTTATTTTTATGCCCAAGTATACTCGATTATTCAATCTTCTAGAGAAATGAGTTTTTTTAATCATCATAGAGTCCTGCCGCGGAACAGGGGACTAAATTAGGTGTCTACAGTTTGCCCCCACTTTGATTGAGTCTGAGTAAGACGGTAATCAAAGTATGCTCGAATCGTTTTTCGAGGCTTTCATATCCAGAGCCATGAGCTCCTCATTAACCAATGGGCGTAGCAAATTTTTAGAAAGCAATGGCTGTCGAAACTGAAATCGAAAATAGATTTTAATACATTCGTTTATTTATCAAAATATTTAACACTTAGCAAATAAATTAGTATTTTGAATAAATTTGCTTTTTATTGGAATTTTTAGAAAAAGGTAATAAATTTGCTTATTTATTACTATTTCGAGTAAATTCGCTTAAAAATGTAATAAGTTCGTTTATTTATTACTGTTTTGAGTAAATTCGCTTATTTAATGAAATTATTAAAAAAATGTAATAAATTCGCTTATTTATCAAAATTATTGAAAAAATAAATTCGTTTATTTATTACTATTTTGAGTAAATTCGCTTATTATTATTGAAAAAATGTAATAAATTCGCTTATTTATTACTATTTTGAGTAAATTCGCTTATTTACTGAAATTATTGAAAAAATGTAATCAATTCGTTTATTTATTACTATTTGGAGTAAATTCGCTTATTTGCTGATATTATTTAAAAGATGTAATAAATTCGTTTATTTATTACTATTTTCAGTAAATTAGCTTATTTACTGATATTATTGAAAAAATGTAATAAATTCGCTTATTTATTACTATTTTGAGCAAACTCTCTTATTTACTGAAATTATTGAAAAAATGTAATAAATTCGTTTATTTATTACTATTTTGAGTAAATTCACCTATTTACTGAAATTATTGAAAAAAAGTAATAAATTCGTTTATTTGTTACTATTTGGAGTAAGTTCGCTTATTTACTGATATTATTGAAAAAATGTAATAAATTCGTTTATTTATTACTATTTTGATTAAATTCACTTATTTACCGAAAATATTGACAAAAGCTCACAAGGTGGTCATAAGATAACACCTTATCCTAATGTAATCCACTTTTGGAACATTTGGAATAACGCATGAGAAAAGGGATCATCATCCAAAATCACATCTAAGGCAAAAAAATACAGCAAAACAGCACAACTAGCGACAGCATCGTAGCGTCATTGCATCAGCCACGCTGAAGAGGTAACGCAGCAAGAGCTACGGCGCTAAGCCTGTTAGCGCGATTACCTCAGTCACGCTCCTATGTTAGCGTGCTACTATTTCAGTGCTGTGAATGTTGTTTGATTTGTAAATGTTGATGTTGTGCAGGCATGATTTTATTGTCACGCTAAAGCTTCAGCGGGACAGATTTACTAGCGCTGGTGGCATAGCGCTTCTAGTGTAACCGCGCTGCGCAGGTAGCGTGTTCAGCCAAACAACGCTGAAGCTGCAGCGCTGGAACTTCAAACGCGCTGTGAGTTTTTTTTTTATTTTTTATTTTTTATAAACTTACTTTTGAGAACTATGGGATAAATTTGTGCTTACATTAGAGGATTGATTGCTATAATTTATTCAATTTGTAGTCATAAGGATGTTAAGCTTGTGACAATTTATATTTGCTCTTGTTTTTATCAAACATGTGTGTTTTTGGCAAATGATTGTCCTAATGATGTTGAAATGAAGTATAATGCTCTATGAATCATTTGAGAATTGTTCTTATTACTCATGTCATGACCCATGTATTTTGACATTTTAAAGAGTAGTAGGCTCTTAATTAGAGAGTGTAGTTGATTAGTCTTAATCAAAACTAGAAAAATACTTCATGAATAGTTTTAATTTTAAGGGCAATGAGCTCTTAATTAATAATCAAAAGTGAAAAAAATGCTCTTGATTAAATTATTTGATTTATAAGAGTAATGGGCTCTAGAAAAAAAAACTGCTCTTGATTAAATTATTTTATTTATAATCAAAAGTGAAAAAAATGCTCTTAATTTAATTAAGAAGATTAACGGGCTCTTAATTAATAATCAAAAGTGAAAATGCTCTTGATTAATTTATTTTATGTATAAGAGTAACGTGCTCTTAATTTAATAAAGAAGAGAAATGGGATCTTAATTAGTAATCAAAAGTGAAAAAATGTTCTTGATTAATTTTTTATAACAATAACGTGCTCTTAATTTAATTAATAATCAAAAGTGAAAATGCTCTTGAAAATTTTACTTTATTTATAAGAGTAGTGTGCTCTTAATTTAATAAAGAAGCGCAATGGACTCTTAAATTAATAATCAAAAGTGAAAAAAAATGCTCTTGATTAATTTATATTATTTATAAGAGTAACGTGCTCTTAATTTAATAAAGAAGAGCAATGGACTCTTAATTAAAGATGCTCTTGCTAAGTTAATAAGCTATCCTAGTTTGTGGATTACAGCAATGTCTTCCTCTAGAAACGAGCAAGATGGAGGGGAGAGAGAGGGAAGAACGGATACCCGTAAGCGTCGTGCTAAAAACCGTTCAAAGAGTAAGAATCGAGTACCACACCCTGCATGGGAGCCCCCACTTGAGTGGGATAATCGTGTCTTGAAACTTGATCCTGACCATCATATATCTTCTCGAGCATCAAGAGGAATTGTAAGTAAAATGATTTTTTTTTTCTTTTTTTTTTTTTTTGGTTTTCTCAATATTTTACGAATTTTAGATGATATATGTAAGTGAAATGTTATAGGTTGATGATGAATTACGACGATATGATTCTGGGAAGATGCTTGGTAAAATTTATGATACTCTTGATGCAAATACCAAAGAGTTGGTCAAGGTGAGTGGTTTCCAAGATTTCTTAGAATCTTATATAGAGAAAGAGAGAAGTAAGATGTCTGCTTGTTTAGTTAGGAGAATGATGGAATGGTTTTGGGATACAACTAACACCTTTCATTTCCCATGGGGAGAGATGGCTATAACTCCTTTCGATTATGGGATGATTACTGGATTACCCTTGGCGGGTATGGATATCATCCCTAATGAAGGAATGACAGGAAAAGAGCCAATGATAGGTGATTTACTTGGGCCAATCTACACTCGATTAAAATTGTATGAGAGAGTTTTCCCTTGGAGTGAATTGTCGGATGCTTTAGCCAATGAAGACATTATGGTAGAAACCACTTCCTTTCAAAGAGCTAGAATCTTCCTTTTATATTTGATTGGTAGTATCTTTTTAACAGACAAAGGGCAACGAGTGGCCTTTTCTCTTATCCCGTTATTGTCAGATTTGAAAGGAATCAAAGATTATTGCTGGGGGAAAGCGGGTTATGTGCATTTAATATCTGAAATGCGCAAGACATCCCGAGTCATGGATGACCCACTAAAGAGAGAATGTGTCCCAGCTTCCCTAGGAGGCATTCTTCGAGTTATTGAGGTAACAAATTCTCTTACAATGTGCTTATCCACTTATTTGCATCTTATTTTGCTTTTTTCTAACCTTTTCTTTTCAGGTGTGGTACTTTGAACATTTCCCAACTCTTGCCCCAATAAATGACCGACCTAAGATATTCTCGGTGAGCCGCAGATGGGGAAGACGGCTTAACATTCATCATAAGACAGATGTAATACGCCAATCGATTTATAACCTTCCTGAAGAGCAAGTAAGGACTCATTGTATATATACATTTATATATATTTATAACTACAATAAATGATTTTTAATTTTCCTTCTNGTTTTTAATTTTCCTTCTATTGCAGATTATCTTTCGTCCATGGGACGGGATACCAGATATTAGCGCTGGAGTGCAGGTTTCACCACCTCTTGAGGAAGCCAGGATCCTTTTGAAAGGATGTAGGCAACTTGTTTGGTTTCTAGGAGAACGTGTTGTTCGTCAAACTTATTCTCCTATTCCTTTAGCTCCCATGGATCCACCTGTCTTCATCTTAGACTCGAGTAAGGTTCCCGCTACCTCTATGGATGATTTTCTGAGAGGACTCACAGCTCGGGAGTTAGTTTTTGCTGGTGTTAATTACAAAAATTGGGTTCAGGCTCGGCTACGTCCTTTTCCAACATTTGTTAGGGTATCTTACCTTTCCTTTCCCTTTTTCATGCATTTGCATTTTAAATATATGTTTATTTGTTTATATGTGCAAAGAATAATGATATTGAGGCTTGGGAAGTTCCTGAACGAAATATCAAATACATTGATGGTTTCGGGAATTTGATTGATGACACTGTGCCATTTGCTGAGGAAGAGACAGAAGATGTTCCTTATATCCCTGAGAATGTCGACATGGTAAGCCTTGGGTTTGTCTTTATCTTTACTCGACTCTTATTATTATTATTATTACTGGCATTTTTCATTGTTAAAATGACTTGTTTAATTGCAGGTGTCTAGGACAACTACAAACAAGGTCATCAAAGTATTGAATGCGTTTCGCACTGCTTATAGGAAGACAAAACATGCTTTTGCGTGCCAGAGCGTCACCATGGCTAGGGTACGTTTCCCTATGTGTTGCCCCTATTTCTAGTTTCATGTCTTTATCACCTATGGGTAATTTTTGAGCATTATTTTCATTTGTAGGACGTTGTGCCGCGTTATACAACACATGGGACATTTCGTCCTCCTCGTCCTCCGGGTGGCCATTATAGGCGTCCCCCTTTTACGGAAGGTCCGACTAGTGGTCAAAAAATGCGGCCTCCGATCCTTGATCATGAAAATAGAGCTCAAGAGGAGCCTAATAGAGACGAGGGAGGAAGTAGTCAGCAAGTCAATCCGCNTCAGCAAGTCAACCCGCAACAAGGATATGATCCTTATGCTGGCTATTATAACCATGGTCAAGGTGGCGGGTGGTCCCAAGCTCAAGAAGGGGATTATTATGGTGGAGGCCAAGGGCCATATCCAAGAGCTCCTTATGAGATGGGGCGATTTTTTTCGTATGAACCACCAAGGATTAACACTCAAATGCAGCAGGAGGATCGAAGATATTCTACTGATTCTTATACTCCTCGCACTGGTGCTATGCACTATTTCTTTGACTATGGGCCACCACGATAGCTTTTGGTGGCATGTAATTTGTTGACATTTGTATTCGTAGTTTAACTCAAACTTAATTTTCTGTTTGTTTTATCTCATTTTAGCCTTAATATTTTGTAATCATGGATTTATAAACATATGTAAGCCTTGGGCTTTTTATGCTAATATTTGAAAACCAAGGGCATATATATTAGTTCATTTTATTTTTTTGTAAAGTGTTGGAGGATTAATCCGACTTACTCTCGAAAAAAAAAATCACCAAAATTAGTTAGTAGGGAAGGGGGACCTATCTCATTTTCCTTAAATAAATATGATTTGAAAAGTTATTTTTAAAGAAGTTCAAGAAATAAAATCGCCCAAAATAATTAAAGCATGGAAAGAACCTAGCAAATGGGCTGAATATGGAAGTTTTATGCAGCACAAGAGTTTTTGGGACGCTGCATTTGTAGCGCTATCAAAATTGTCGCGCTACGCGCGTAGCGTGACTAGTGTTGCCACGCTGCTGTCGTAGCGTTGTAAACCTTGTCACGCTGTCACGTCAGCGCAACTAAAACTGAAACGCTGCTTTATTTCCAAAAACGAATTTAAGGAAGTTGCCTAGTGATCATCTTGGTTAAATATATGAACGAACAATTATACATTCATCAAACAAAATCCCTTACAAAAGTTTTCTTTGTTAGAGAGAAAAGAAGGAGATAAAGAATGTCTCAAAACTTCATTCCTGAGTTAAACTGTTGGATTTCTTCTTTGTCTGTAGAGGAACGCCTTGAATTCAATGCTTATCATGTTGATGCTTTGTTTTCTTTGAGGGAAGCTCGTATCAATTGGGATTTCCTTCATGCCGCCATTAATTTTTGGGATCCTCAATTCCTTGTTTTTACCTTTGCCAACGATGAATTGACCCCCTTTCCGGAAGAATTTAGCGCGATTGTTGGTTTTCCAGTGGAAGCTCTTCCGGCTGTACCTAACCTTCAACAAGGGTTTGGTAAGGACTTTCAGAGACTACTTGGACTAACAAAGTTCGAGACCAAGGAAATTCTCAATGGCCAACACTGTGATCTTTTGAAAATTATTGCAAGATTTTCCTCTCCTTCAGACAACTTAACAATACAAAGGTACAAAAGACGTGCTTTATGCTTATGTTTGCTGTCAGGATATTTATTTGTTAATGATGGAGGAAATATGGGAAATGCTTCACTAATTGCAATTGTTGAGCAAATCGAAGGTGATCGTAGTCCTATGCCTATGGTGATTGGTGAGACCATCATAGCATTGGAGGCATGTAAAGCGGATCCATCATTGCACTTTTCGGGAAGCCCTTTATTGCTTCAGGTAATATTCTAACCTTGGGCTAAAATATTAATTAGAATAGATGAATTATTATGAATTTATGAAAGGAAAGAAGATTTTTCGTAGTTGGAATCGCAGCGTTAGTAGTGAATTAGCGCTATTAGTCATAGCATGACTAATTCTGTGACGCTACGAGTGTAGCGCAGTAGGATCTGTCGCGCTGACACTGTAGTGCTGTTTGTTTTGCAACGTTCGACTGTTAGCGTAGTAGAGTTTCCAGCGCTCCTGTTTATCTTCCATAATGTCTATTTTTTCGTAATTTCAAACCATAATTATTCAATGCTATGTAACAATCTTGGATTGTCATTTAATTCCTTATTTAATTAATGCAGATTTGGCTTAGTGAGCGCCTTAAGAACATCGAACAACCCTTTAATGCTATGAAATACAACCTCAAATCATTTACTATGAGGAGGACTTTGTTCCAAAGGAAAACTCTAGCGGAGTTGATCTCACTTATGTCTCATGGAGGTCTTTCAATTAGATGGGTCGTTCCATGGTGGTTTATCAAGGAGATGGTTGGAAGTCATGAGTCAACACCATATGTGTGCCTTCTTGGTTTGAGGAAAACTACTTATTTCTTTCCGACCCGTCTTTTGAGGCAATATGGTATGAAACATAGTATTCCTAGCCTTGACATTGACCCCCTAACTTGCTTGGAACTTCGGGGCCCTGCCATTACCGCATGGACAAAGTATTGGGCCAATCGTCCACGATGGGCTTTTCCGAGGAATGGTTGTTTTACTCAACTATCACAAAGTTACAAGGATTGGATGCTTGCTAAGAGTAAAGAGGAGAGGGATAAGGCCCGGGGCCTTGAAGCTACTGAAAGGTCCAAAGGCCCACAGGTCTATAAGGTTCCAAAAAATAGGATTGCAATGGGAGAGGGAAAGAATGAGACTTCTTTAAAGAGAAAGAATGAAACTGGATCTTTTTTTGATAGACTAGGTCCAAGAAATAAGAAAAACGCTCCTTCCTTACATGGGGTCGAAATTGGACAACCAAAGTTAAATGAAAAGACCCAAAAAACTATAGAAGGTAAGGGGAAAAGAAAGATGGTATGGACTCGTAAAGAGAGCAAGCCTAAACCTATGGAGAAGCACTTTGATGAAGGTTCCTCTAAAGAAGTGAATAATGAAGAAAAGCTCAAAGATAATCCTAATGGGATGGAGGAAGATCCGGAAGTAGATGAAGACCCAAAGCATGCTCGTAAGGAAAAGGAAGAGTAGTATTTGACTTTATTTATTTTATTGTTTTCAATAAAGTGCATGTGCACTACTAGCGTAGAGTTTAAAGTAGTCCCTTTTGTTTTGATGATTTCAATTATGCAACTCTTAAAACATTAATGAATGACAAAACTATTTTTTTATTCTACATACAAACAAACTTTAGTTATTTACATTAGAAGTTATTGATAATTCATCCAATAAAAACTAATTATGTATTTAAATGGGCCGAACTTAGAATAAGTTGCCTACGTATCCAAAAGGAATCAGGTCGCGCGTATTTATGATTATTATTTATATATATTTTATCGAAAAGACTTAAATGAGCCTTTTATCGAACCTTCGTGGGTCCTTAAATCATGTGAAACCTTTAAATGAGGTCTTTCATAATTCAATAGTTTAGTCAAACATAGATATTCACTGAAACTATTGAAATGTAACATGCATTCAGCGCAGTTGAAATTCTAACGCTGGGGTTGTAGCGCTACAGAACAAATAACGCTGCACGGTGCAGCGTGGTTACTCTTGTCGCGCTGACATGGCAGCGCAGTTAGAATTGTTACACTGCAAGGCCAACGCGGTTGAATTTTCAGCGCTGCCCCTTTCTTATTTATTTAATTACTTTTATTATATATAGCTTTTGGTTTTGTATAGAATGGGTTACGATGCTTTTCCTTTTCTCGATTTGCCCATTTTACATAATAATATGAGCCAAATTGGGCCCATATGTTGTAGGACTTAGTGTGAGTCCATGATTGTCTTGCAATTTTAAGCGGAAAATTTCTTCAAATTGTCCAAATTAGTTAATTGAGTAAATTCAGCCTCATCTATGTCAATTAGTTTTACCGCACCGCCTGATAGGATTTTCTTAACAATATACGGCCCCGTCCAATTGGGTAGGAATTTCCCTCTTGGATCGATGGGTGGGGCTCGTACCTCTTTTAGAACTAAGTCTCCTTCATTAATATTTCTTGGCTTAACTCTTTTATTAAAATGTTTTGCAATCCGTCTTTGATATATTTGTACGTGATGCAAAGCTTTTAATATTCGTTCATCTAAGAGAATAAGTTCTTCATACCTAGCCCGAACCCAATCAGCTTCAGGTATTTCACTTTCTAGGACTATGCGAAGAGAGGGTATTTCCAACTCAAAATGTTGAACTGCTATCATACCATACACTAAGGAGTAAGGGGTGGCTCCTGTGGACGTTCGTATAAAAGTTCGATATCCCCATAGAGCAAAGTGAAGTTTATGAGGCCAATCTTTATAATGTTCGACCATCTTTTTTATGATGACAACAACATTTTTGTTTGCAGCCTCTACTGCTCCATTCGTTTGGGGTCTATAAGGGGAAGAGTGCCTATGTTGTACCTTGTATCGTTGTANCCTGTATCGTTGTAAGAGATCAATTACTTCTCCCTTAAAATGAGATCCATTGTCACTAATGAGTTCGTGTGGGACTCCATAACGACAAAAGATGTTTTGTTCAATGAATTTGGCCACATGTTTAGCGGTTATTTTGATATATGAGGCTGCCTCAACCCACTTTGTGAAGTAGTCAACGGCGACCAAAACGAACGTATGTCCTCCAACACCACTGGGCGTTATTTTCCCGACTATATCAATACCCCAGGTGGAGAATGGCCACGGTGAAGTATAATTGTATAGCTCTACAGGAGGTAAATGTTGTAAGTTAGCAAATATTTGGCATTTAGGACATGTTTTTACATAGTTGCAGCAATCATCTTCCATTGTCGTCCAATAATATCCTAAGCGTGTTATCTTTTTTGCTAACATCTTACCATTCATGTGGGGACCGCAGACGCCATTATGGGTGTCTTCCATAAGTCGCTTGGCTCGTGTTTTGTCAACACATAGCAAATTAAGCCCCTTTGAGGTTCTTTTATACAATCTACCCTGAATTTCGATATATTGAGAAGATAATAATCTTATTGCCCTTTGAGTTCGAAGGCTTGAATTCCGTGGGAATTCTCCTTTTATTTTGTAATTGAGGACATCTTGATACCACGGAACTTCGTTCTCATTATCAGGGGCATCTTCAATAGCGTTACAATAGGTAGGTTCTTGCCTCCTTTCAACACGTAAAGTTATCGATGCTAGGTTATGTGGGATATTTATCATTGATGATAATTTAGCAAGGGCGTCGCGCGAATTAGTTATCATCCCTAGGGAGGTATTGGTACTGGATATCATTGAAGTTTTCAGTTATGGTGTCTAAATGTGTTTGATAGAGTGCTAGGCTAGCACTTCTTACTTTCCACTTTCCAGACACATGATTTATGATGAGTGATGAGTCTCCAAATACTTTTAGTCTTTTAATACCTAGAGTTACTGCTGCCTCTAATCCAACAATGCATGCCTCGTATTCAGCTGCATTATTAGTGACTTCGAAGTCTAATTTGACTGATATTGGAACATGTGCACCATCTGGACTAACTAGAAGAACCCCTACTCCGCACCCCTTTTGGTTAGAAGTGCCGTCAAAGTAGAGGGCCCAACTATCGTCTTCCGTCATTAAGAGGTCTTCATCTGGGAAGTTATATGCTTCCGTCTTTTCCTCGTTAGGAGGGAACTCAGCCAAGAAATCTGACACTGCTCGTCCTTTAATTGTTTTTGAAGGAACAAATTAAAGGTCAAATTCGGCCAACATAACAAGCCACTTCGAGAGGCGACCATTTAGTGCTAGCTTGCCAAAAAGGTACTTTAATGGGTCCAAATGGGACACAACATGGACAGAATGGGAAAGCAAGTAATGCCTAAGCTTTTTAGATGCCCATACCAAGGCCAAGCAAGTTTTCTCCAACTGTGAATACCGAGTTTCATATTGGATGAACTTTTTACATAAGTAATATATGGCCTTTTCTTCTCCATTTATTTCTTGCGCGAGCATGGCTCCGGCAGCAGTTTCAGTCATAGTTAAATATAGCCTTAGAGGGACTCCAAGTATTGGTGGTACAAGTATCGGAGGCTTGAGAAGATATTCTTTTATTTTTTCTAAAGCCTCTTGACATTTGTCATCCCATTCCACCTTTTCTTCCTTCTTCAATTTCTTGAAGATGGGCTCACAAACCATAGTTAATTTTGATATGAATCGACTAATACATTGGAGCCTACCTAAGAATCCTCGGATTTGTTTTTCATTTTTAGGGGAAGGCATATCTAGTATAGCTTTGATTTTAGATGGATCAATTTCTATACCCCGCGTGCTAACTACGTATCCAANACTAACTACGTATCCAAGCACCTTTCCAGATGTTACTCCGAATGCGCATTTTTGCGGATTCAGCCTCATATTGTATTTTCTTAATCTAGTAAAGAATTTTCTTAGGGAAGGAATGTGCCCTTGTCGGTCTTTTGATTTACAATCATGTCATCTACATAGACCTCCACTTCCTTATGCATCATATCATGATGCAATATAGTAGCAGTCCTATGATAGGTTGCTCTAGCATTTTTATGTCTAAAAGGCATTACTTTGTAACAAAAAGTTCCCTATTCGGTAATGAATGTGGTTTTTTCCATGTCTTCCGTAGCCATTTGTACATGGTTGTAACCTGCATAGCCATCCATGAACGAAAGGAGTTCATGATTAGCCGTGTTGTCTACAAGGAGATCAATGTGTGGTAGTGGAAAATCAGCTTTAGGACTAGCTTTGTTTAAGTCCCGAAAATCTACACACATTCTCACACGCCCGTCCCTTTTCGGAACTGGAACAACATTAGCTTCCTATTCTGGGTATTTTGAAACACGTATAAAACCCGCATCTAATTGTTTGATAATTTCCTCTCTGATTTTGAGGGCAACGTCAGGCTTCATACGTTTTAACTTTTGTTTGACGGGTTTAATTGTTGGATTGAGCGTAATTTTGTGTTTCGCAATTTCACGATCTATGCCAGGCATATCTTTGTAGGACCAAGCAAAAACATCGCTAAATTCTTTGAGCGTGTTTATTAAGTCTGTGCGCTCTTGTAAATTAAGAGTTAAGCCAATTTTTAGTTCTTTTATATCTTGTTCATTACCGATATTAATGGATTCAGTTTCTTCTATTACAGGCGTGCGATTTTCAAATTCTTCCATGAACTTTATTATCTCAACTGGTTCATTATTAGTTGATTTTTCAGCTGAATTAATTATTGCAAGACAATTATAAGGGGAGTGGAGAGAAGAGCGCGAATAAGCAATAGTTGCATAATTATTGAAATCATCAAGGAGTACATCAAAGAGGGAGTCAATTCCCTTAGAGCTTAAATCTAAATTAGGAACGGGAGGAATCGAAGGAGCAGATATAGCTAGATTTCCTACGACACTAATATTATCCTTGGATTCGGACTCAAAATCAGACTCAGACTCAAACTCAGAATCTTCGAACATTTGTCCCTCCCCAGTTGAGATAGTAATTTTGGCCCCTTTTGTGTTGATCCACTTCAAGGTCTTTCTCCATCCGCGCTCGACGTTCTCTGAATGGGAAATGAGTAAAGCGGGGTTGAACTTTTCATCTTGCATAGCCTTCTGAATTACTGCAGCTTCGTCTCTCAATGGGTTCCGTTCCAGTCCAAATAACAGACCAAGGGCCCATTTGTCTAAACACTCTGGTTTGGAGTATTTGGTGGGAAGAGAGTATTGTGCTCTTTCTTCTAGAAAGTAGAAATCATGAAATATGTCAAATCCAGGAATCTGTTTCCCGTTTTGAGCCAAGGGTTCAAGGAAACCATAATAGGGGTAATTATCCCCTTCCTTTATAAACTGCCCGTTTAGAGTGAGCTGATAGGAAGGGATAGAGGTAGTAATTCCCCTTTTGGCGTTGGCCTTTCGAGTCACTTCTTCAACCATGTATCTTTTTAATTCCTCTTCTGTCGGTTCATACCCCAAACCNTACCGCAAACCAAAGAGGTTAGGTGTTGCTTTGACTTTAGGGAGATGAGTGATCCCCCTTCCTCCTTTTGCTCCTAAAGGCATGCCAGGAAAATAACCATTTTTTAACGTGATAGCGTTCACTATCACACTAGCATGGGGATCAAGTTGTAAGTCTTCTGATTCAATGAGAGCGATTTCTTCGAGCACAAATCCCCACAAATCTTCCACATCTTGATCATGGGATATTTTTAGCAGGGATTGATCCTCCATGGATACTCTAATTGGAGAAGCATTAATGGTTATAGGCACGCCTTCATGTATGAGCTTGACCTTTTGATGGAGCGATGAAGGCACCACACCAAGCATGTGGAGCCATGGGCGTCCTAGAAGCAAATTGAAGGATGATTTTACATCGATGACATGAAATTCAACTTTCTTCCTTATTCCACCAGTGGACATATCAAGAATTATGACTCCTAAGACCTCTCGTCTCGTGTTATCATAAGCTCTTACTCCTTGCAGTGATGGGGAAAATGCTTCTTTTTCTATGCCAAGATGCTTGGCAGTTCTTAATGGGCAGACATTGACCGCAGACCCATTATCAACTAATGTAAAGGGGACAATTTCATTCAATATCCCAGCAGTTAGGTAAAGGGCCTTGTTATGAGTAGTACCTTCCGGGGGGAGATCCTCTTTAGAAAATTCAATCATTTTCTTTGGTCCAGTTGACAAGAGACTTACTAGATTTTCAGGGGTAGTGTCAGGAGAAACATTTAATGCATTAAGTCCGTTCAGTACAGCTACCCTATGATCTCGAGAAGAAGCTAATAATTGCCAAATGGTTACGTCGGCTTTAGTCTTTTGCATTTGCTTAATGAGAGGATTATCGTTGCTCTCACTAGAACTTTGGGCTTGTGATGAGCCAGTATTTGTTTGGACTGGAATTGAGTCTTTGTTGACTTGGACCTGAGATGGGCCTTTGTCATTATCAGGTTGATAAGCTCGTCCGGAACGAGTAAGATGCTGAACATTAGACACAACTTCTGTAGGATCTTGATACCAATCATTTTTTATAATTTCTGGATTAAGCCCGAGAGTTGTGTTGGCACTGAGGTTGGTGATATAAGTATCCTCAACATTATCGTCCCATATGCCACATACATGATCGTGTAAGCCTAATACTTCCTCCATTGCATTATCATTATTGGAAGTGATAAATTTAGAAGGATCAAAATTATCGCTAACACAATCAATGGCCAGAATAGATGATCCACCAAAACGATTAGTGATATTATTCGGTTTGGAAGGTAAAGGTAAACACCCGTCTTCAACCATGTCTTGAATGAAATGTTTGAGGACCCAGCATTGTTCAGTATCATGCCCTTTCCCTCTATGGTATTTGCACCATGAATTAGCATTCCATTTTGGGCTTCTCTTGTCCTCTGGTGGGTCAGGAGTTGGCCCAATTGGATGTAAAGCATTTTGGCTTTGAAGTCTGTCAAGAGCTTGAGAATAAGTCATGCTGATAGGAGTGAATCTTCTATCTCGAGGCCATCTCTTTATTTTTGATGGACTTGGACGAGAAGCTTCTAAAGCATTGACTTCATTATTTTTGGTAGATTCACCCTTTTTATAGGTGTAGTTCCCCTTTTAAGCCTGGGGCTTCGACTGTTTTTTCAATAAATCGTACTCAATTTTGATCCCGACATCATACACTCGTTTGAAAGAGTCGATGCCTTGATATTTGAGATGTACTTGATAAGGCTCGGACAGGTTGTCTACAAACCTTTCTACTAATTCAGCATCGGATGGTTTTTGGACCAAGTGGGTCATCTTTTCCCTATAACGAGTGAAGAAGGTAGTGAACCCTTCATCAGCACCTTGTTTTAACACTTCGATTTCTCGGAGTGTGACTTGGAATTCCATGTTATCTTTGTATTGATCAATGAATTCCTTAGTAACAGTATCCCAGTTTGAAACCCGATCTGTGCTAAGAGAGTAGAACCAATTCTGTGGAATGGGTTCTAAAGAAAGAGGGAAGATCGTTGGATAAAATACAGGATCAACCTTTTTGATGGTCATGGACCCAATAAAGCTCTTAAGGTGATTGACTGGATTACCGATCACCTTGAACTTTGGAAGAGTAGAAGGATCAAACTTCTCAGGGAGAACAACCTCAGTGTTAGGGATGTTGGCAGCCTCAAATTGATATGATTTGCCACCAATTGAAGAACGATGAATGAGATTTTCAATCTCCTTCTTTTTCATCCTTTCCTCCTCTTGCCTTTTGGCTTCCATTTCAGTCAAATGTTTCTTTTCAGTAGCACGTTCAGCTTCAATTTCAGCAAGGCGTATTTTTTCTACTTCTCGTTCAGCCTCCATCTTATTAAGACGCATCATGAGAGCATTCAATGTAGCATTCATATTTTCTTCTTCACTCATACTTGGACTTGGAGAGGACGGAACGGAACTTGAGGAATAAATTGGAGAATTTAGAGTAATAAACCAAAAATCTTCACAAATATCCTCTAAGGAATTTGAGAAGAATGATGATTGTTCGTCACTACCTAACCTTTGTAAACGCTGATCTGGATTGCGACACCAAGCAGTTGAACCAGCCCTTTACGAAAAAATTTCAAGCCATTCAGAAAAGTATTTATTTCCATTTTTCGAAAAAAAACAAAGAAATAATTAAGTAGTGTTAACAATGATTAATTTAATACTAAGAGCGTCTGTAAGCTAAGCTAAAGACGACTAAACCTTAATTAATGACATTCTAATTTAAAGAATATAATTAATAAAGGTTTTTTGACCTTTTTTAGTTTAACTCAAACAAAACCAGTATTAAGTTAATTGTTGTTAATGCTTATGAGGATTAACAGATCATAGGCGAAAATTTTGTTTTTTTACAAAAAAACGAAAGAATTTCGTTCATTAAGGAAAATGAGATTGTTAGCTCCACCTAGAATTCGAAAATAAACTAATTAAATTCTACAAAAAAGAATTGAATTAGTAAATCCTCGAAATATTCAAATTATGTCAATAATCTTAACAAATAAATGTTTGAAATGATTGATACGATTTAATTTCTTGGTGAATAATAGAAGTATCAAGTTAGTCTTAAAAAATAATTTTATGCCTAACATGATGTTATTAACAATCCTTTTATTTAATGATTTTCCAAAATAATTTCTAAATAGAATTAATAGTATTCTATATAAGAACAAAATAATGCTAATGAAGTCTTTGTAAGGAAATGATTTTAGTGAATCATTTAATTTGAAGCAAGTTAATAAAATCTTTTAATAAATAAATGCAAAATCCTAAAGTCTCCTAAACNATGCAAGATCCTAAAGTCTCCTAAACAACATGAAGAATAAAATAACAACATAAAGGAAAGTAAAAAGAAGAAACAAAATCACGAAAAAAAAAAGGAAACAAAATCATAAAAAAAAGGAAACAGAATCATGAAAAAAGAAAAGAATAAAAAAAATCGAAATACAAGCAATGAGGTTCCCTAAACCAAGGTTTTATGTCCTCTAGGGTTAAGCTCTAAAGGTCAATCCAAAGTGTCCTACATCTAAGGAGTGTGCTCCAACACTTTGCGGTGTGATAACCGTTAGATATGGAGTGTCTCCCCTCCAAGTACCATGGGCAACTTGGAATCGATGTAGTTGGGATAAGGCTGCGTTTTGCTCGGTTGCTTAGAGACCATGGGCCCCACCAAGTCAACGGTTCCTTCCTGAAATGTAATGTTATTATGGTGATCCTAAGGCATGTTTCAAACACATGGAAGCCAAGTGTTTGTCACATGTATGCAATATGTCTAAAAAAAATGCAATTTGTTCTAAATATAATAAGTGTATGATTCAGAGAAAATTTTCAAGTCTCGCCCTCCTTTACACCCCAGTGAAGTCGCCACTGTAGGGGCCCCGGATTTTTGGGTCCCAAATTTTTTGGTCACATTCCCCAAACCATCCGTAGGTCAAGTTAGACCTAAAAAATTGGCTTAAGGAAAGGTGAAACGAATTAATTAGACCTTTTTTTCCAACTGAAATGGAGCGCTGGAACATGTACCATGCTACAGGCCTAGCGCTACAAGGTTTCTCACGCTGACCCTGCAGCGTTACACCTTCTGTAACGCTACAATGTCAGCGTAGGAAGGTTTGTAACGCTATGAAGGTAGCGTAGTTAACTTCCCAGCGCTGCTCCCTTTTCCTTTTTTTCCCTTCTTTTCAACAGAAATGGAGCGCTGGAACTTGTACCACGCTACAGGTGTAGCATTACAAGATTTCCCACGCTGGCCTTGCAGCGTCACAAGTTATGTGACGCTACAATGTCAGCGCGGGAAGGTCTGTAACGCTACAAAGGTAGCGTAGTTAGCCTTCCAACGCTGCTCTTTTGCTTCTTTTAAACCAATTTTAAATTGTTTTACTTGGGAGAAACTTCAATACCGATACCAAACATGCTAATAAGAATTCGCCAATGAGTTTTAGGAACTAAACTCATAAACCGTGTATTTAGACTAGATACGAATGGGACTCGAATAAGGGACGTTTGTGTAAATTGCACGGAAATCCTCTCTGATCCCATGGGGATGACTCCAAGATGTGGTCGAGCGAACCAAAGATTGGATTCGGGGGCGAAGGTACTAACATGACGGAGTGCGTCGGGTTAGCCCATAGGCGGCCATTACTAGTTTCCTCTTAACCATACAGAAATTATATTTAGAATCACACAAAATTATCAATTTACAAGATTAACAAAAAAAACATTAAATTGTTAGTGATAACACAAAAAAGCTAATTAATTTGACTCAAACCGTTATTAACATTGATTTACGGAGCCTAACATGATTAGATTTGTCCGAAAGAATTAACTTGGTTAAGCGTTGCAAACAATCAGTTTAAGTCATTTAACAATAATAAGGTGATAAAGTAGTAAATACATAGTGAAACGATGACTTAAAAGTCCATAACATGATTTTTGGGGCTCTCAGGAAACGTACCACTTCTCCTTTGAAGTTTGTCTTCGTTGAGTATTAATTTGGGCGGAGTTTCGAATTATTGTTTCGATATTATTAAAATTTGTAGCTAATTTTTAGTAAAATAAATAGTAAATAAATAATAAATAATTATTATAAAAAAATAAGGTTGTTAAAAGCAATAATCGGATTGATTAAGTACGAGGGAGAGAGTGAGTAAAAAAAGGTGTTGAGAAATGAAGGAAATGAAGGTTTTGATAACAGCGTGGGAACCCTAATCGCGCTGGGCTGCTAGCGCGGTACGCCGAACCGCGCTGGCCCAGTTGCGTAGGAAACCCTACAACGCTACTAGGGTAGCGCTGTTAACTTAGTCACGTTGAGCTGTCAGCGTGACTAAATTAAACGCGCTACGTTTTTTTTTAAAGATCTTTTTTTTTTTAATTAATTTAATTTAATTTAATTTAATTTTTATTTATTTATTTATTTATTCATTATTATTATTATTATTATTATTATTATTATTATTATTATTATTATTATTATTATTATTATTATTATTATTATTATTATTATTATTATTATTTTATTTTATTCATTTATTTAAAATAATAAAAGTGGCATTGGGATAAAAAGGTCCGTTAAATAAGAATGAAAATTTTATAATATTCGAGATTTATTTTTATGCCCAAGTATACTCGATTATCCAATCTTCTAGAGAAATGAGTTTTTTAATCATCATAGAGTCCTACTGTGGGACAGGGGACTAAATTAGGTGTCTACAGACGTGTATAGTGATGCTTCCAAACATTGTTTGGGATGCATTTTAATGCAAAATAGGAAGGTGATTGTGTATGCTTCAAGACAGTTGAAGTCGTACGAAGCAAACTATCCCACCCAAGATCTCGAGATAGCAACTATTGTGTTTGCCTTGAAGATATGGAGACACTCAAAAGGATTTGAACATGTGACAAAGGAGATGGCTTGAATTGATAAAGGACTGTGATTTAGTTATCCAATACCATGAAGGGAAGAACAATGTAGTAGCTGATGCTCTAAGTCATAAAACAAAGCATGTAGTGAATTCTCTAGTAGTTGCTGATGAGTTGTGTAGAGAATGAATTTGGAGATAGTGAAAGAGGGATTGTTGGACGGAATACTTTGTAATCTTAGTATCCAACCAACAGTGTTTGAGGAAATCAAGGAGAACCAGGACGGAGATGTGAAACTGGATAGAATAAAGGAGAATTGGAAGGCAAGAAAGGCTATGGACTTAAAAATCCATGAAGATGGAAGCTTGAGGTATAAAGGAAGGTGGTGTGATGTACCGCAAAAATGTGAAGATTCAAAATGGAAGATTATGGAGGAAGGTCATATACACCATACTTAGTAGGGGCGTGCAAGAAAAGCCGACCCAGAATACTCGATCAGATACCCGCACTACCCGTTCATTAAAAATGGGTATTTTTGGGGAAACAATATGTTTTTTGCAAGTCGGGTACCCGTTATGTAAGTACCCGAAATTTGGGGCCAGGTTCTGGTACCAAATTTCGGTGTACTGGGTACCCGATACCTGGTAATTTAAATTATTTCCAACTTTTTTTAGTTTTTGATTGGACCTTCTTTTACACATTTCCACAATTTATTGCCTTATGCCTTTCTCTCTCATTGCTTCTCTCATGCTCTTATTTTCTTATAAGATTTTCATTACTAGTATCCTATGTTATGTGTTATGCTTTTTTATTTTGATTTTTTTGGGTTTTAAACTACATTTTTTGTTTTCTATACTATTGTCCGCCGATCATTACAATTGATTTCTACCGATATATCCTCTAGTAAATGCTTCATTTAAGGGCTATACTTGTATAGATTCAGTAGTAAAACACAATTGATATTTTTTTGTTCCACCGTACTTTATATGATGCTTTATTTACAACGTTAGTGAAAAAAAGGAAGTGAAATCATGGGTACCCGCTTACCCAACCTGCTTATTTCGAGTACCTGATATGCGAGGTATCTGGAATTTTCCAGTTTGATAACACCATTTTATACTCATATTTCTATGCTAAATTTGTGTGTTTTCATGTTACTTTTCCCATAGTTTCAACCTTTTCGAGCCATTATGCTTTATACTTTGCTATTGTTCTTCTCGGGTGTATTTTGCTTTGTTTTTGTAGGTTTTAGGTGCTTTTGCTAGGATTATTGGAGATGCAAGTAGAGCTAATTGGATGTTGATCAAAGAATAGACAGATCAAGGCGTTTATGATGGTGAAAAGCTTCAAAAGTGTTGCTCATGAAGACCTACCGCAACATGGTTGTGGAAATGACTTAGTTTGCCACAACCTAGTTGTGGCCACTTGTTTTTGAAGTATTTTTGAAGCAAAAAAATTCAGCCTACTCCGCACCTTAGTTGCGGAGTAATATCACGTGCCACACCCCGGTTGCGGCCTCTAGCTTCTTTGATGTAGACAACTCTTCATATTCCTAGCATTTAAATAGGTTTTTTTAGGAGTTTTCATTCTAACTTCTACAAACATACTTCAATATTATTTTTTAGAAAAAGCTTTTAGTTCTCATTTTTTTGGGCACACATTCTCAACTTTGGTTCCTTTGACATTGTTTTGGCAATTTCATCAATTCAAGTAACATTATCTTTTCTCTATTCTCTTTTTATTGTTGTTAATCATGCTTTATTTTAATTTTTGTTTTGTTTGTTCAACAATTATGTGTGAGTAGTTTTATTAATCTAGGGTTAGGTCAAGCCCTAGCCATGATTGATTCTTGAGCAATTTTGTAAAACCCCCAATTTAATTGTTGATTGTTCTTGCTTAATTGATTGTGCTTATGCCAGTACTAGATTAGGGATAATTGGTATTGTTATGAATTCATTGTCTTTACCACAATGGAAATTGGGTATTGATGAATTTCGATATTTCAATTAAGAACATGAAATTCTCCAGGGGAGTAGGTAGAATGAATTGTTAGAAAGTTAGGGTTTTGTGATTAAAGTCTTTGATTTGCATCATTCCACGGTAGTAGGCTTGATTGCAAATTAAGGAAGTCATTGATACTCGGGAGAGGTTTGTGGTATTTTATAGGGTTACCTTTTCTCTTGAACAATTAGTCGATTAAATTGGGGTATGAATTGCTTATGTTTAATTATGCTAGTGGTGGTGCTTAACTCTAGGTGTTTTTTTATTCCTTGAATTTTATCATAATATTTCCATTAGTCTTGTTTAGTGTAAGAATAGTTAATCAAATCTCAACTCTAAATTGTTACTTGCTTAGTATAAAGTAGAATCAAAATCGACCACTTTGAACCATTTAGTCTGTTGGGGTTCGACCCTTACTTGCCCGACTACATAGTTAGGAGGAAAAGTTAGGTTATTTTTGTTAGGTGCGCGACACGCCTCTCACGGATCGGTCTTGGGCACTAAAATTCAATACCTGCAAATTCAAGTACCCGCACTTTCGGGTACCTGCTAATGCACATCCCTAATGCTTAGTTCATCCTGGAGGTGATAAACTGTATAAGGATTTGAAGAAGGTGTATTGGTGGAATCTGATGAAAAGGGAAGTGGCTGAATTCGTGAGTAAGTGTCTTACTTGTCAAAAGGTGAAATTTGAGCATAAAAGGCCACAAGGGGAAGTTTAACCACTTGAAATACCAGGATGGAAGTGGAATTGCATATCAATGGATTTTGTAACCTGCTTGCCGAAGTCTAGGAATCGGAACAATATCATATGGGTTGTGGTGGATAAGCTTACTAATTTAGCGGTGTTTATACTAATGAAGGAGACTTGGAGAATGGAACAACTTGAAAAGGCTTACATAAAGCAAGTTGTGAGGCTACATGGAGTTTCAAAGGATATCGTGTCAGATAGAGATTCTAGGTTCTTTTTGAAATTCTGGAAAAGTGTCCAAGAGAACTTCGATACAACATTGAAAATGAGTATAGCATTCCATCCATCAACCGATGGACAAAGAGTGAGAACCATACAGACTTTAGAGGACATGTTGAGAGCTTGTATAATGGATTTTCAAGGGAATTGGGAATTTTGTTTGGATTTGATAGAATTCTTGTACAACAATAGTTACCGTGCAAGTATTGGCATGACACCTTTTGAGACCCTGTATGGAAGGAAGTGCAGGAGTCCCTTATGTTGGAGTGACATAAGCGAGACACTAATTCTAGGACCTCAGTTGATTGAAGAAACTACAAATAAGGTAAGAGTGATACAAGCAAAGATTCAAGCTGCATAGGATAGAAAGAAATCTTATGTGGACTAAAAGCGTTAAGAAATGGTGTTTGAAGTTGGTGATAAGGTGTTACTTAAGGTATCACCGATGAAAGGTGTCATGAGGTTTGGAAAGAAGGGAAAATTAAGCCCAAATTACATTGGACCCTATGAGATCTTGCAAAAGATTGGAAAGGTCGCCTATAAGCTAGCATTACCAATGGAATCGAGCAAAGTTCACAATTTTTTTCATGTGTCTCAACTAAGAAAGTATGTGCCCGACAAGTCACATGTGTTGCAACCTGAAACAATAGAGTTAGACCAAAGCTCAACCTATGAAGAGAAGCCAATCAAAATCCTTGATAGTAAGGTCGAGGATACGCGTAGGAAAAGTGTCAAATTAGTGAAAATGTTGTGGTTTAACCAAGAAACTGAAGAAGCAACGTGGGAAGCTGAGGATATGATGAGAGAAAAGTATCCAGAGTTATTCCAGGTTATTAGATACGGGGACGTAACTCGATTCTTATGGGGGTAGAGTGCGATATAATTTCACGCCTTTTTACCCTAAATTTTGCAAATTTTTACGTCTTTTAGTAAGGTTTTATGGAAGTTTTATGTCTGTTTACTAAAAGTTGTCAAGGAAATGTCGAGTTAAATGTCTAAAGTCTACAACAACTTACGATAAAAATGAAAAGTTTTGAAAGAAATGCAGTCTCTATTATGCTTCCATACAAAAATTTACATAAAGTTTCAGGACGAAACTTCTTTTAAGGGGGGTAGACTGTAATACCCCATAGTTTCACGTATTTGAAGAATTTAATTTCGTATTTCATGTGTATATTTTTAGTATTTTTTTATTGAAAATTACGTTTAATAAATATATTAAAGAAAGAAATATTTCAATTAATTATTACTTGAAATAATTATTTTATGTTTTCTAAAGTTTATAAATTATATTTTATGTCACTTTCGATTTTATTAAATATTTTAACAAGTTTCTAAAATTAGATTTTTTAAGGTTTCCTAAAGTGTTTTAAAACAAGGGCACAAAAGTAATTTCAAACATTAAGGGTATTTATGTAATTACACCAAAACCTACTTTGGACCTATAAATACCCCTTAAAGCCAGAATTTTCAGATTTACTTGGCAAATCAATCATTTAGGATTTCAATAAAAGAAAGAGGCATAATTTCCAAAAAGAAACTTGTCACTCCTCTTCTTCGCTCGCCCCTTGCGATGACCTCCGACCGCCTCGCTGCCGCGCGCCACCACCGCTAACCACTCTCTCCTCCTCCCCTTTTTGTTTGGTATATTTCTAATCTATTAAAAAAACTTTTCTTCCTCTTTTCTTTTTAATTTAATTATGCATAAATTTATGTTTATAATTATGTTTAAGCATGTTTTATGATTCTAATCATGTTTTATAAAGTTATGATCATGTTTAAAGTTTAAGGTTTATGAAATTATGAAATTTATAGATTTATAATTTTTAATGATCTAAACATTCATATCATGATCATAGATTTTTGTAGTATTAATTTGTGATGATTTTATGAAGTTTATATTTGTTTTTAAGGGTTTTAAAATTAACTTATATTACTGTCAAATTTTTAAAGTTATGAAAACTAAAAGTAAAAACATTATAAACATGTTTTGAAGCATGACAAATTATTTTAAAACATAGGTTAAAAGTATGATGATAATCTAAGATTGTAAAAGTGTTTGTGCTTGATTTATGAAGTTTGATGTGATTTTATTGGGTTTTGAATAAAAATATAATGCTGTAAATTTTTATTAACACGTGTTTATGCATAATAAAAATAGTAGCACGTGAAATAATAAGTTATAATGGTTTTTAACACATCAAAATATTATATGATGAACTTAGGACATGAAAGTAAATTATGAAATTGAATAGAGACCATATAGGGAGGGTTTTGTACAAGTTTCCAATGTAAAAAGTTAGTTTAGGATTGTTGTAGAAATTAGTCAACATTGTTTTGTTTTAATTTTCGATTTTCACTATGTAGGAGAATTCGAGTTAGGAGACTTTTAGAAGTTGTGGCGGATCATCAGTATTATACAAGGTAAGTAAGTACTAGAGGCGAATATATATAAGTAGAACTCGTGCTTGAATTGTTTACTTTGTATGCTATGCTTGTGAATCAAGTTGTTGTTTTGTTGACTTTGCATGAGTTGACTTGCATGAGAAGTTATGTTAGCATGAAAGTTTGAAAAGTATGATTCACATAGTATTTTGACAATCCACGTTGATAGTATTGTTAATTATATTGTGAGTAATTGTAATGTTAAAGTTATTTCTAAAGTTTGACTAATAGTTAATAAAGAAGAAAGGAAAGCTAGTTAAGTTGATTAATTAATTGATCAACAAGAAATGTAGTTAGTGAATTTTTATTCACATGTTTAAAGAAGCAAATGAGCAAATAGTTAGTTACTCACAGTTAATGTGTGGTAAAGGAAGTTTAGTCTAATTACATGACATACAAGATTATTTTAGAATCACTTTAAATTCAAGATAATTAATATGGTTTTGTTTGATTCTATGCGTGCATCTATGTGTTGTGTGTGAGGCATAATATTTCTTAAACTTGTTAATCACGTAAAGTGAAAGAGGGTTCGCATCAAAACTCTTAGAACACATATACCATGAGTATGAACAATGGGGGGAGTTATGGGTGTTTACTGTAACTTCTAATTGGGGTACAAGACGTTGTACTCTTTTATATTTTTTTAATGAGCTGGAATTTCGTCACTATATGTGGCATAGGTAATACCTTCGTAGAGTTGCTCCCAAGTTGGTGCCCAATAGGGCGATTGTTAAGGAAAGGAAACCCATTCAATGCGAAATTCAAAGTTTAAATGTAATAAATAAATTTATATGAGTTGAGCCTATGTACAGGTATGAAAAGATGTCAACGGTGAGAAGTATGTGTGTTATTCTTTTCTTTTATTTTGATATTAATCATGTTTTGCATAGTCTATAGTATTTATGTACTCAGCTTTGTTGATTGTGTGTGTGTTGCAGTGGCAGATCCAGGAATTGTAACACGTGGGTTCGAAGTTGTTCATACACAAGGTGTCCGGATATTCGGATATGGTATCGGTTGTTCGATTTTGTGCCGATACACGATAACGCAAAAACATAATTTTAAAATGTAATAAAAAAAACCCACACAATAAGATGGTCCAATACATTAATACATAAGTATGAATGTCAACATACAACACATAAAGAGTCAAATGCTCAAATTTTACTAAAAAGGGCTTACAATAGGATACGACGAGTTTTCATACTTTGAAAGCGAATTATTACATCATCATCACTAACTTGAGAAAATAGATCACTTTCAAGAAATGTGACCAAACTATCATGTAATAGTTGATCACCTATGCTATTGCGCAATTTGTTCTTCACATAAGTCATTGAAAAGAAAACTCTTTCCACACTTGCCGTGGCTACCAGAAGGATCAAAACTAGTTGTAAAAGTAAATAGACTAGTTTATGATTAGTATGCTTATTAGTCTCAACTAGCTTTGAAGAAAGTTCACCAAGATCCTTCATTTCTCTAAATCTTTCATCTTTTCGCATGTCATCAATGAAAAGATCAAGTTCAAATCGAATTTTTACCATTTCAGTATGTGAGAACTCAAGTGGATAGAACTCGACAAGTCTAAGCAACTTTTTCTTATCAAAATAAGCAAATGAATTAGCAGGATTCAAGCAAGCCATACATGTAAGCAACTACTTTATGTTTGATCGATACAAAAAGTGCAAACTACATCGAAGAAATCCTCCCATCCTTCATCTCTTAAATTTTGTAATCGACCCTTAGTGAGTGAAACAAATGACATAGCATTGACAATATCTTGATCCCCCCTTTGCAAGGCTTGACATAATGCATCTGTGTACCCAAAAATTTCTAACATCAAGAGTGTCATGAAAATGAACTCAAATGACTCAAATGTATCCATAACTACATGAGCCTTTCCACGATCTTCCATGATGAACTTGTTTTCTCCAACCTTAACAAGGACATCAACTACTGTAGAATACAAAGATATGACATTGGTAACAGTTTTATAATGTGATCCCCAACGAGTATCACCAGGCCTACCTAAACCAAGCTCTTGATTTAACCCTTGTCTACTTTCAATTTCACCCAAGTCTAATGCCTCCACTACCTTTTAGCTTGAATTTCTCGAATCATTTCTTTACGTTTACAAGATACTCTAATCACATTCAACAAAAAGTCAAGTTGTTCAAAGAGCCAAACACAATCATCATTATCCTTAGCAACGACAACAAGTGTTAATTAAAGTTGATGTGCAAGGCAATGTATATAATAAGCCGAATTATTTTCATCCATTATTAAAGTTTTAAGACCATTTATTTCTCCCCTCATATTGCTAGCCCCATCATAACCTTGTCCCCGAACTCTAGACAAACATAATGAATACTCCATAAGTAATGATTCAATTGCACCTTTTAACATTAAAGAGTGGTATCTCCTATATGAACAATACCAAGAAACCTCTCAATTACTTTTCCTTTTATATTCACATAATGCAAACAAAGGGCTAATTGTTCCTTTAAGGACACATCACTAAACTCATCAGCTAATATGCCAAAATATTGACCCATGAATTGAAAGTAAAGTTTTGATGATGACTAAACACAAACAAACTTAACTAATATATACTTTGAGTTCCTATGAGATTTCACAAGTTCAAAGTGTAAGGAACTTGGAGCTATGAACGTGACAAGTTCAAGGAGAAGTTCCTGGGCAGAATCTTGCAAAGGAACATAAAAGATAGAGGTGCCGTTCCTACAGGAACAAGCCACAAGAATAGATCTGTTCCTACGGGAACAGGCGAACAACGTCAAGACATTTCAACGAAGTATCTTGATGAAGAGAAGAGAATTTCCAAGAAGATTATGAGAATAGTTTTCTAGAATCTTTATAGATAAATTGGAGTCTCAAGATTGGTTGGAACATTATATCTAGAAGTAATAACGAATCTATCCCACAAATAGGTCTAGGTTGATTTATGGAATAATCCAGGTTATAGTAATATTTTCCTTAATATTAGGAGATAAATATTTGACTGATTTTGCTGAAGAATAAAACGCGTCTAGGGTTTTTAATAAGTTAAATATCGTTAGGAATCCTCGATTGTAGTAATAAAATCGTGTGATTATGGGGGAAGAATAAACGGTAAAATTGGTCAAGTCAAAATCCTATTCTCCTGGTCTACATACGTGGGATGATGGAAGAAGTCATGGAGATTATGGGCGATCAAAGAACGTGGTTGAAGGCTGAAATTTACAAGGTAAAATTACTCTATAAATACTCCAAGAAATTCAGAAGAAGAAGAGCAGAACATCAGAGAATACACTTGAGTATTAAACGAGTCTAATTAAGTTTAATATTGATGTTCCATTCTAGTTTACAAGTTCTTTCAATGCATTAGAGTTTGTATTGAGTTGTAATCTGTGAGAAAAAGAGAAGTGTGAGAACTAGAGAAGAGTGGAGAAAATGAGAAAGAGAAACGAGAGATAAAGAGTGAGAATATAGAATTACATTCCTACAGGAACTGACGAGTGTAATTAGAGAATTTAGGTTGTAAAAGTCTTTACAGGCATATAATAGAAGTGGAGTTTTCTTCCTTTGGGCCAAGGAAGTTTTTCTCGTAGAAATATCTCTCATACTCTTTAATTCACTCAAAATAGTTTAAATTCCGCATTTGAGTTCCAGACAGCAATTCATCCCCCTCCCCCTCTAGCAGTGTTCCAGTAGAAACAACAGTTGGTATCAGAGCAGGAACTTGGGAAAATCAAACAACCTTGAAGAGGGATCCTGAAGATGAACACTCACGAGAAATTGGAGGAAGGTTACTCAACTCAAAGACCACCTATGTTTGATGGGAAATTCTACACGTACCGGAAGAATCGAATGGAAATCTTTATCAAGGCTGAAAATTACCAGGTTTGGCGTATAATTGAAGTAGGCGACTATGAGGTAACAAAAACTAACTCAAACAATGAAGTAGTTCATAAATTGATTTCTGAATACAAAAAAGAAGATTTTGAAAAAATAGAAATCAATGCTCGTGCTATCAAATTGCTACATTGTGGTATTGGACCACATGAACACAATCGTGTCATGGGGTGCAAAACCGCTAAACAAATATGGGATTTATTACAAATAACTCATGAAGGAACTAATGAAGTAAAACGATCTAAAATTGATTTGTTGATGTCTAAATATGAACGTTTTGAAATGTTACCTAGAGTGTCTGTACAAGATATGCTTACTCGTTTTACTAACATCACCAATGAGCTTTCTTCTCTTGGAAAAGATATACCTACTGATGAACAGGTTAGGAAAGTGCTGAGGAGTCTACCACAAGATGAAAGATGGAGAGCTACGGTCACAGCACTCATGGAAACAAAGGATTTCACGAAGTTCAATATTGAACAACTTGCTGGTTCCTTGCTGACCCATGAATTGCATCTTGGAGGAACTGGTGAGAGTTCCAGAAGAAAAGGGCTGGCCTTGAGAGCTGAAAGTGACGAATCAGAAGAAGATGATGATGAGGCAGCGTTGCTGGTAAGAAGATTCAAAAGGGCTCTCAACAAGAATCGAAGTTCCTATAGGAACACGGGCAGAAAATTCACGAACAACAAAAAGGAATTCATGTGCCATAAGTGTGGATCATATCCTCAGAACACTTCATCAAAGACTGTCCCCTATGGGATACTGAAAAGGGGAAGTCCAAGGGCAAGGAGTATGTCAAGGAGAAGAAGGAACAAGTCAAAGAAAAATCCTGCAAACCTTCTTATTCCAAGAATGATGTAAGGAAAGCAATGGTAGCAACCTGGGGAGATTCTGAAAGCGAAAAAGATGAAGAGGAACAACCTGACGAAGAAGTTGCCAACATATGCTTGATGGCCAGAATTGATGGGAATGAGGTCCATAAGGAACTCAATAATGAGGTATATCCAAATTCTGATCTTCTTGATGCTTTCTCTAAACATGAATTAATAGATCTAGTACTGAAATTTCAGAAAAACTAGACTAATGTATTACGAGTAAAAAATGACTGTGAAAAGGCTCTTAAAACTCGTAAGGAACACAGTGATTGGCTAAGGTTAAATAGAACCGAAACTGAGAAAAGAATTTTCAACTTATTAGATGAAAATACGAATTTAAAGGTAAAAGTTGAAAAACTTCAAAAGGAACTTAGTCAAGTCACTATGGAACTAAATTGCTACAAGTTGACAAATCTAAATGAGAGTTCCACTGAAGGTACACTAAATGATTCAGTCATCAAGGAACTTATGAAGGAACTTAATGATGTTAAAATGGAACTCATGAACTTAAGAAATAAAAATGATGGTCAACATAGAGTTCCAACATGGATTCTGAATGCCCAAACAAAAAGGACTGGAGGTCTTGATTTTAATTATAAAAAGAAAGTAGGAAAGCAGAATAAATATGTGGAACTTCCAAGTAGCAAATTGTGTATGTTCTGTGGGAACACGGGTCATCTAAAAGGCCAGTGTTCCAAACGGAACTCTGGTTTAGATGTAAATGCTAGACACATAAAAAGGACATGGATTGAAAAATTAAATGATGATGTGTATACAAAGAAACCCAAGGAAACCTGGGTTCCTACACCTAACATCTAATTTGTATTGCAGCTGCTAGTGAGGGGGAACAACACGTGGTATCTCGACAACGGTTGTTCCAAGCACATGACAGGTGACAAATCTAAATTTCTCTCACTGGCAGCCTACTCAGGGGGAACTGTGACGTTTGGTGATAATTAGAAAGGTAACATAGTTGCCTTAGGTAAGGTTAGTAAGTCAAGTTCCCATGCAATAGATAATGTTTTTCTTGTTAATGGTCTTAAACATAACTTACTTAACATCTCCCAATTCTGTGATAAAGGAATTCTGTTTGTTTTACTAATGAGCATTGTCAAATCATCAACAATCACACTAATCAAGTTGTACTTGAGGGAAAACGCAAAGGGAACACGTATATCGTTGATTTACATGAAGTTCCTAAGAGTACATTCTCTTGTTTAAGTGTGATTAAGGATGATCCTCTACTTTGGCATAAACGTGTTGGACATGCTAGTCTCCACTTACTTGATAAACTTAGATCTAAGGAACTTGCTGTTGGATTACCAAATGTTAAGTTCCTATGTGATAAAATTTGTGGTGCTTATGCTAGAGGCAAACATGTTAGAAGTTCCTTTAAAAGCAAAAAGTTCGTGAGCTCCACAAAACCATTGGAACTCACCCATATGGATTTGTGTGGGCCCATGAAAAGTCCAAAGTAGCAGTGGTAAGCTATATGTCTTGGTCCTTGTTGATGATTACTATAGATATACATGGACTATGTTCCTTCATAGCAAAGATGAAACACTTGATGAATTTGCTAAGAAGGTTCAAAAATCTAGTGGTTATCAACTTATACATTTAAGATCTGACCATGGAAAGGAATTTGAAAATTACAAGTTTGATGAGTTTTGCAGGGAACATGGTATGGATCACAATTTTTCAGCTCCAAGAACACCACAACAAAATGGTGTTGTGGAGAGGAAAAATAGAACCTTAGAGGACATGGCAAGAACGATGCTCATAGCAAGCGGACTCCCAAGAAACTTCTGGGAAGAAGCAGTGAATACAGCTTGTTATATTATAAATAGAGTCATGATTAGACCCATCACTAAAAAAACTCCCTATGAATTGTTTAGAGGACGAAAACCTAATGTGTCTCACCTTAGAACATTTGGTTGTAAGTGTTTTGTCCATAATAATGGTAAAAGGACTTTAGGGAAATTTGATGAAAGGAGTGATGAAGCTGTGTTCCTAGGGTATGCACTTGATAGTAAGGCTTATAGAGTTTACAACAAGAGAACATTAAGTGTCAAGGAAAGTGTACATATTATTTTTTATGAAACTAGCAATAGTGTAAATAGTGTAGATACTAACGTTTTACAGGAACATGAGGACTTCGAAATAGGGCTGATTAGAAGAGATCCAGCTTAAGAAGATTTAACATCCAACAAAGAACAAGCAAGAGTTCCTGAAGATCAGTTCCACATTGAAAGGCAGAATGAGGCAGTTCCTGAAGATACAGTGAATGAAGTTCCATACAACGATGAGCATGAAGGAACCACCACTGATCCAGAAGAAGTTCCTGGAGAAACTGGAGAGACAGCAGTTCTTATCAGAGACTTCTAGCCTAAACCTTGGAAACACCAGAAGTCTCATCCAATTGATCTAATTATTAGTGATATTACGAAAGGAACTCAAACCAGATCTCAAGTAAGGAACTTCTATGCCTTTAATGCATTCTTGTCCATCATGGAACCTCGGAATCATGTAGAAGCACTCGAGGATGTTGATTGGATCCGGGCAATGCAAGATGAGTTGAATCAATTTGAAAGGAACAAGGTTTGGCACCTTGTACCTCAACCAGAACACCAAAAAGTAATTGGACCAAAATGGGTGTTCAAGAACAAGCTAGATGAGTACGGCACAATCATCAGGAACAAGGCAAGGTTAGTTGTTAAAGGTTATAATCAACAAGAAGGAATTGATTTTGAAGAAACTTTTGCTCTAGTTGCCAGGTTAGAAGCTATTAGAATTTTAATTGTTGTTGCTTCTTTTATGGGTTTTAAATTGTATCAAATGGATGTTAAATGTGCTTTCTTAAATGGTTTTCTTAATGAAGATGTTTCTGTGGAACAACCTCCTGGTTTCGAAAATACAAAATTTCTAAATCATGTCTATAAGCTTGATAAGGCTCTTTATGGGTTGAAACAAGCTCCTAGAGCATGGTATGAGAGGTTGTCAAAGTTTCTTTTGGAAAATGGTATTAAAAGAGGAAAAGTTGATAAAACTTTGTTTTCAAAATCCGAAGGAACTGATTTTCTCATTGTTCAAGTTTATGTTGATGATATAATATTTGGTGCTACTAACGAATCCTTGTGTCAAGAATTTACTAATCTTATGAGCAGGGAATTTGAAATGAGCTTAATGGGTGAGTTAAATTTCTTTATTGGCTTGCAAATCAAGCAAACTGAGAAAGGAACTTACATTCACCAACAGAAGTACATTAAGGAACGCCTCAAGATATATGGCATGGGAACATCAAAAACGAACCATACTCCTATGGGAACTAAATCCAGATTGGATGAGGATCCCAGTGGAACAAGTGTGGATCAAAAGTTATATAGAGGTATGATAGGTTCCTTATTGTACCTAACTGCTAGTAGACCAGATATTGCTTACAGTGTTGGTGTTTGTGCTAGGTTCCAAGCAAATCCAAAGGAATCACACTTAACAGTTCTCAAGAGGATATTGAGATATTTGAAAGGAACTGATGATCTATCCTTATACTATCCTCACTGTGACACATTTGAGTTAACAGGATTTGCAGATGCGGACTATGCAGGTTACTTGGTAAATAGAAAAGGCACATCATGTATGATTCAGTTCCTTGGAACATGTTTAGTTTCTTGGAGTACTTCCAAGAAGCAAAACACTGTTTCTTTATCCACTGCTGAAGCAGATATGTAGCTATTGCTGCATGTTGTTCCCAAGTGCTCTGGATAAAACAACAACTAAGGGACTTTGGTATTATCTATAATCGCATCCCTATTTACTGTGATAATACTAGTGCTATATGTATTTCTAAAGATCCAGTTCACCACTCACGTGTCAAACACAATCATATTCGTCATCATTTTCTCAAGTACAATGTAGAAAAAGCTTTGATATAAATTGAATTTTGTCAAACTGAAAATCAAATTGCAGACATCTTAACAAAACCATTGAATAGAGAAATATATGAGAAGATGAGGGTGGAACTCGGATTGATAAAATTGCAATAAAAGCCATGAAGTTCCTCCAGGTATGTCATTACTTGTAACGAAGTTCCTATGTGCATTTTTCATCACAAATCTTGTGCGAAAGCATGTTCCCGCAGGAACTTTAATATAACTCGCAAAAGTCTATCAATATTATACTTAGTGTCATGATTGCTCTTTTAAGATGATTAAATTAGATGGTGTGCAATATGTTCTCTCTTTTCACGTAATATATATTTCCTTTTAATTTTATTTTTCCACAAATTAATTGTTGTTTCCAGAAATTAATTTCTTTTTATAATTGTTTCAAATTCCTACCCTATAGGATGTACATATATAATTTTTAAATCTTAAATTCCATGAACAAAATTTTGCAACCAATTGCACGTAAATAGGGGGAATGCATCTAGAAGGAGGTTACCAAAAGATACCAAATTCACCATCCTAAATCCATGCACTACTTTTCCCTTAAATACCCATCTAATCAACCCACTAATCACACCTCACTTTCACTCTCAACCGTAAAAATTCTCTCTCTCTCCTTTATTTACTTTTCACTTTCTCACTCTTCAAAACCCCAAAACTTTATACCTTGAAACTCTTCATTACCCATGGATACCCAACACTCATCTTCACTTCAAACCGAAATTCAAACCCCCACAACCAAATCCTCATAGCTACCGGCTGAAAAACTCGCCAGAAAATCCGAAACCAAACCCTGCTCCTCAATGACTGAGAAAAAACAAAAAATGTACGAAATCGAACCCACGGATGAGGATGAAGACGTCGATGTTGGGGATGACACCCTAAAATCGCTGGAGGTAGAAGCAAGTAAGTATGTTCCGGGTTTGTTTTTAGATTTAGAATGGTGTAGTTCGGTAGGTTACGTGGAATTGTTAGATGTTGTAGATAATCAAGGGTGGATAAAATTGCTAGGTTAACACGGGATTGATGATACATATCCTAAAGCAATACAAGAATTCTGTGAAAACTATGGATTTGCTAAAGGAACTATCACTAGTTTCGTGAATGATGTTGAGATTTCGTTTGATGCTGATCATTTGGCTAAGTTGTTTGAGGTTCCGAATGAGGGCTATTATAATTACTTTAAGGGGAGATATAATTTGAAGATTGGGAAGGTGAGTAAGGATGATATTTTGACGGAATTAGGAGGGAAGATGGGAGTGAATAAAATCGATCATAATTCGCTTTCACCCCTTGGAAAGCTGATGTTTAATGTGGTTAGGAGAACTGTGTTCCCTTGAACACAGAAGAGGAATGAAGCAAATTTGTTGGATTGTGCGGTTATTTATTGTCTTTTGTTTAATGTTCAAGTAAACTTCACGAGCTTGATGATTTCTCACTTGGATCACATTGTTCCAAGTGGATTGAAAGTTGGTTATGGAACTTTGCTAACAAAAATTTTCAAAAGCTTTAATGTTCCATTACAGGGGTATGGGAAGGTTGGTATGAAGAAGGAGCAGTACATTCATGTTTCTTTCATATATGGACTGAATTTGGGTGTTTTACGCGGGTAAACTTAGTGGTACACTGAGATTTTGAGGTTAGAGGAGAAAAATAAGAGGGAGGAAGAAGAAAGGTCAAAGGTGAGGAAGAGTAGGAGACTTCTTAACAAGTCTGATAGTGAGCCTCCTACCGTTGATCTTGATACTAAGGGGATTAAAACTACTGAGATTGAGGTTCTAGTTCCTGGGAAGATAGAGCAGTTGGAACAGTTCCTCAAGGAACTGCAGGAGAAACAGCAGGATGTTGAAGGTCAAGTCTTCATGATGAGACAGGCCTTGAGTTCCTTTATGTTGTCTTATGACAAGAAGCATACAGAACTCATGACATGCCTTGCTGAGCTAAAAAATGTGAAAGGAACTACATCTGCTCCTGTTGGAACTGCTCCTGCTAAAGGTGAAGGAGAAACTCACATTGAAGAAGCAGCACCAGAAGAAGTTCCCAGCACTTCAGTTCCTATGGACACATCCCCTACCTCAGTTCCTGAAGAAACCTCAGATGACCCTGTTCCTCTAAACATTGTCCCTGCCTCTTAAGCCTATCATATCCCACTCCTTCTTCATTGCATTTTCTTTATTTGGACTTATTTCGATATGGTTGTAATATTTTGGCTTGGATTTTTATTTTCTTCAATTTTTATTTTTGTTGTTTTCGTTGTTTTCTTTCTTTTCTTTCAATAATAATATTATTAGTTATGGGTAGTGAATCTTTTTCTTGCTTTCTTTTATTTTTGAGAACATATTTGTCATACTTCTACTTTTGATTCTTTAGATGCATCTTGATGGCTCATATTGCTAGATTGCTGCTTGAGAAACATGTTAAATTTCCATAAGCGGAGTTTCGACCATTATACATGAAATAATGGTATTGTGATGAGAAGTTCCAAATGGGACG
This sequence comes from Suaeda aralocaspica, assembly GCA_016808085.1. Classification (NCBI taxonomy): domain Eukaryota; kingdom Viridiplantae; phylum Streptophyta; class Magnoliopsida; order Caryophyllales; family Amaranthaceae; genus Suaeda; species Suaeda aralocaspica. The sequence goes on from PYUH01000148.1 coordinate 1,158,670, forward strand.
TCGTTATGTGTTTTGATGATGCCAAAAGGGGGAAGAGAAAGGCAAAACAATTGCAAGATAAAATCAAGTTTGAATCCTAACTCACTCTCACTCTATTAAAAACCTGAAAAATAAAAACCTGCAAAATTCTAAGTATATAATCCAAGTTTTAGTCTTAGTTTAGTGTAATACTTTATCTCGTCAAAATCCAAAAATCCATAAAAATCAAAAATATGTTCTTTATGTTTTCATGTTTTTACTGTTTTCATTTTTTTCTCTAAGTTTGTTTGCCTTGGTTTGTCATCATCAAAAAGGGGGAAATTGTTGACCCATGAATTGAAAGTAAAGTTTTGATGATGACTAAACACAAACAAACTTAACTAATATATAATTTGAGTTCCTATGAGATTTCACAGGTTCAAAGTGTAAGGAACTTGGAGCTAGGAACGTGACAAGTTCAAGGAGAAGTTCCTGGGCAGAATCTTGCAAAGGAACATAAAAGATAGAGGTGAAGTTCCTACAGGAACAAGCCACGAGAATAGATCTGTTCTTAAAGGAACAGGCAAACAACATCAAGGCATTTCAACGAAGTATCTTGATGAAGAGACGAGAATTTCCAAGAAGATTATGAGAATAATTTTCTAGAATCTTTATAGATACATTGGAGTCTCAAGATTGGTTGGAACATTTTATCTAGAAGTAATAACGAATCTATCCCACAAATATGTCTAGGTTGATTTATGGAATAATCCAGGTTATAGTAATATTTTCCTTAATATTAGGAGATAAATATTTGACTGATTTTGTTGAAGAATAAAACGCGTCTAGGGTTTTTAATAAGTCAAATATTGATAGGAGTCCTTGATTGTAGGAATAAAATCGTGTGATTATGGGGGAAGAATAAACGGTAAAATTGGTCAAGTCAAAATCCTATTCTCCTGGTCTACATACGTGGGATGATGGAAGAAGTCATGGAGATTATGGGCGATCAAAGAACGTGGTTGAAGGCTGAAATTTACAAGGTAAAATCACTCTATAAATACTCCAAGAAATTCAGAAGAAGAAGAGCAGAACATCAGAGAATACACTTGAGTATTAAACGGGTCTAAGTTTAATATTGATGTTCCAGTCCAGTTTACAAGTTCTTTCAATGTATTAGAGTCTGTATTGAGTTGTAATCTGTGAGAAAAAGAGAAGTGTGAGAACTAGAGAAGAGTGGAGAAAAAGAGAAAGAGAAACGAGAGATAAAGAGTGAGAATTGAGAATCAAGTTCCTACAGGAACTGACGAGTGTAATTAGAGAATTTAGGTTGTAAAGTCTTTACAGGCCTATAATAGAAGTGGAGTTTTTCTCTTTTGGGCCAAGGAAGTTTTTGTCGTTGAAATATCTCTCGCACTCTTTAATTCGCTCAAAATAGTTTAAATTCCGCATTTGAGTTCCACCCAGCAATTCACCCCGTCCCCCTCTTGCAGTGTTCCTGTAGAAACAACACAAAATAACCATCACCAAGTTCTTCAATAAGTAGCCTAGTTGTCTCTTTAGCACAAGAGTTAATAAGGTCTTTTTGAATAGCAGGAGCAGTCATTTGACAATTTCCAGGAGCACTTGTTAACACAACTTTCTTTACTTCATCATTATTTTCAGCAAACCAGTTTAAAAGTGCAAGGAAATTTCCTTTATTCCTNAAAATTTCCTTTATTCCTTGAAGTTTCACTTTCATCATGTCCACGACAAGCTAAACCTTGATTCAAGATAAATCTCACACATTTGAGTGAATAAGTTAAGCGCCTTTTGTAAAGAATTTTAGCTTCTGAACTATATGTACTAAAAGCTTCAATGATTGATGATTCAGGCTTAATGTATAGATCATATTTTTCTTGAGCTTGATTATGAATACTACCAACACCACCAACATGTTTATCAAATCTTTCAGTTTTGTTCCAACCTTTAAAACCTTCATTCACAAAAACATCTCCCCCCGGGCAGGTAGTTTTATCTTTGAACAAGTAGCACACAAAACAAAAGGCAGCATCTTTTTCAACACTATACTCAAGCCATTCATATTTATCAAACCAAGTAACTATAAAGCGACGCATACCTCCAATTTCTCTTTGAGGGAAATCATGTGTGTGTGGATCACAACGTCCCCTGGAAATATATCCTCTCTTCACAACATCTTGGTCATTATAAGGGTACCCTGTGATTGGAGTTCTTTTCCCAAGATCATGTGGTAGAAGATCAACATCATAAGCATTACTATTTGAACAACTTGCTCCACGGTGAGTGTTTTGTTATGTAGGTGGAGGTGGAGGTGGGTGAGGAGGTTCGTTGAAATTAGGGGACTCTAATTCATCGTCAATTAATTCAATAACAGGCTGTCTTGAGTTGGGAGAGGAAGAATGAGAGGATTTTTGTGCTTTGCTCAAAAAATGTTCTAAACTTTTCATGTTTAGAAGTTCAGAACACAACCTGAAAAATTACAATTATTCAAATTTCAGTTAAACAAATAAATGAATTCCAATTAAACAAGTTCATTATTCCAATTAAACAAAGCATTGAAGTATAACACAACCTGAAAAATTCCAATTAAACAAGTTCACAAACAAATTAAACAACTACCAATTATACAAAGTAAACAAGTAAACAAATTAAACTAACAATCAAAGTATCAAACTAGTAACTAACAAACTAACAAAGCATAAGAACTCATAAGTAAACTGATGAGGCTATCGCACACCTATCGAATCCACAAGGAAGCAATTAAACCTATTAGTTCTAAAAAGTATAAACCGTGTAAAGGGCCTTTGAGTGACGATTGTGACTAAGAAACCAACTAGAATTAGAGCTAGATTGATTAAGAGAATTAATTAATAACTAAACCTAGGACATCGGTTCACCACAGATTAACCAGTGAAATTGCACACAAATAATTAATTATATTATCAATTTCCTTGAATTAAGGTCCACTAATTCTCTCGAATCTAGTCCCCTTCAAAACTCCTCTAATGGCTCTCGCTCACTTAGACTCGTTTTGCCTATTACCCTTATGATCTAATTGTGGTAATCTTACCTCTCGGCATCGATTTCAACAATATCAAACTGACAACTAAACCTGGCCAGTATTTAATTGAAAGCAATAGTAATTGACAATAAGAATTCAAGCAAATTAATAGTTAAACTAATAATTATGAGCAAAACATCACCAATTAGCCCATGGATCCCCTACTCCTAGAAAAGGAACTACTCACTCATAATTAAAGAAACAGAAACTAAAACAATAAAAGTAATTAAAATACTAAACATGATTAAACTAAACAAACTAACAATAATCAAGAAAATTAAATCTAATCATAAAATTATGAAAATTAAGAACATAAATTAAAAATAATAATAAACATAACTAAAAACAAGAATTGAGATTAAAATAGAACCTGAATATTATTGATTGAATGATTGAATAGAGTTTTACACTTTGAGAGAATTTTAGAGTAAACTAGGATTTCCAAAATCTAAAAAGGCGTAAAAATGACTAATTAGGAGGAAAAACACTTAAGTACTTAGGCTAAACAAAGGAAAAACGCTGATTTGGGCCTTCAGAGCCACCCGCCCGGGCTACCCGAGCGTGCAGCCCTCACCCGGGCACACAGCCTTGACCCGGGCGGGTAGCCTAATTTGCTTCGTTTCTCGGTTTTCGCTCATTCTTCCTTAATTGCCTCTTTAATTCTTCGTTTTAACACTTCTAGTCTTCGGTTTAGCTTCCCAAATGACTTCATCTCTTTACTAACTTCTTCAAGTGCTTCAAAAGGCTTGGAAAACAACGATAAATCATCGATTCCTGAAAAATCTATTAAAAAGCACAACAAACACTCGAAATAGCAAAAGTTAGTAGAAATGGCTCAAAAGAGCCGTATTAGAGCTAAGAATCAACCGGGATCGGGGATAAAATACATATGTAAAACATATCAAACTTATCAAACTCCCCCATGCCAAACCTTTGCTTGTCCTCAAGCAAACAACTAAGCAAAACAATGACTTCACCCCTTTAACTTTGTAAAACAAGGACTAACTCAAGCAATTCCGAGTATGCAAGATCCTCAACCAACCTATCAAAATCCCTTGACCGCCATCCACCTCAAATCAAAATCAATAAGCCAACCAGTGAAATAGAAGTCGATGACTAGAGTAGCTCACTCGGTGTCACTCACACACATAAAATTGAGCTTAGATAATGAAGCTCACCCTTAATCCCGAAAAAAATGCAAATGCAATAAGTGTTTGAATGCAAAATTTGAGAACCCAAACCCACATCTCACACCCTATGCAAGTGTTTAAAGGTAATCACTCAATCCTAGTATGAATGTCGACTCGAAATGCAGTAATACTCCCGCTTTGGCAATTGATCAATTCACAAAAACTAAAAATATGCACACGCTGATAAAAAAGGTCTTTATGAGCCTGTAACGTGGCTAGGGTGATGGGTATGATAGAATTTGGGATAATGTGGTGGAAAATGGGGTTATACGCATGTGCATACATTAAATCAAAATCAACATCTCCAAACATCACTCCAACATCAAGCCAATTCACATGGGATCACAACACACCATTAAAACTTACATTTCAAATGCTCCAAAATCACAAGTCTTTTCTTTTCACATCTTTTCAATTTCTCTTTTTTTTCTTTCATTTTTTCATTTTTCATTTCTTTTTTTTTTTTTTTTCTTTCAACTTTCAAGATTTTTTTAACTTAGACTCACGACTCTTAAAGTATGTCCAAGGAAAAAATCATCACACATACATATCTGAGACTAAATAAAGATGTATAACATTAATTCTTCATTGAACTAGCCTAGACATTGGTATGCAGAGCCTAGTGAGATCTATTAATTAGCTTTAACAACAACCTTTTCACAATTTTCCAATCCTCCAAAACCTCCAATCAATTGCAAACAAATAACAAAACAAATCCTAACTCCCCCAAGCCAAGCTTGGGCATAAATCAAATGATTAGAACAAGGCCAAATAGGGTTGTAATGTGGCTAAAATGCAAATGAAGGGTAAAAGCTCAAAAATAAGGACCAAGGGAAATTTGTGAAGGAATGCTAAAATCTTGAAAGCTCCTAAAAGAAATGAATGCCTTTATCATCGCAGCATGTAACATATCAAAGCCAAGCACTAGAGTCAGAAGCCAAAACAGGATCATACAAGCACCAGGAACTAAGCACACCATGAAAGAAAATAAGCATAGAAAAATGTATGCGGCTCAAATCCTCCCAGAACACGTTCAAGCCTCTACTCTACACAGGTTATAATGGCAAGATAGAAATCAGTTTCAAGCTAAGTAAGTTCAAGTCAAGTTGGCAATTCAAAAACAAAAACTCATACATGCCCAAATCAATCCAAAACATTTTTTTAAATAAAAAATGCGGGGCAACAGGAAGTCACCTTCAAAAAGTTTCATCCAACCAATCAATCAAACAATCAACTAAGTTAAAACACAAAGCAAAAAAGAAATCTAAATCTGAAAGCAAGTACATTTTTTTTTTTGGTCATATGTAAACTCCTACTTCTAACAAGTAGTACAAACCATAGACTATCCTAAAAAGCAGTAAAACACACTAGAACGCAGTATAAAAACTAACAAGAAATCAATAAAGTTACCTCCCCCAGCCCGGACTCAGCAATGTCCGCATGCGAAGAAGTAAGGGACTCCTCAGTCAGACTGGAGGAAAAGTGTCAGTGTCCTCACTGGCACTACATCATCATCATACATCATCACACCACCTGTCCTCCTTCCACTGGTCCCTTCTCCAGGGTTTGAGAGTGTACCAGAAGGGTGGGGGCCAGCGGAGGGCACTACGCCGGGTACCGACGTAGTGGTCGTAGATCGGGTACATAGCAAGACGATGATCCTGCTCAAAAGTGGCAAACGATCCATGAACTGTGTGCTATATTGGAAGTGTGAAACTGGTTTTGGCAGCTGGTTCATTGTGCCTGCCACGGGGCAGGGTCTGCAGGTGGTGGTGGTGGAGGTGGTGGTCTTACCCTGTTTCTCTTTTGCAGCCATTTCGACCTCTAAATAACCTTCAAACAACGGGTGTTGAAAGTGAACTCGAAAAACTGAGAAAAATCAGAAAAAGTTTCCACACAGATCAGAGGAAGAAATATTCGGCGTTTACTACGTCAACAACTTCAAAAAATACTCGCTCGGGCTCGGGAAATGAAAGGTTCAGGCTTGGTGGTTTGCTAAACCTATAAAACTGCACCATATGTAACTCCGAGCAAAGATGAGAAACCGCCTCAAAGAACCAAAAAGTTCTGACACTAAGAAAAAAAAAAGAAAAACAGTATAAACCCGCTAATAGAATTAAAAATTGCCTCCCCGACAACGGCGCCACAATTTGATGAGGCTATCGCACACCTATCAAAAATAAACCTAACCACCTAACTAATATAGCTAGGGATGTAGGGATCGAATCCACAGGGAAGCAATTAAACCTATTGTTCTAAAAAAGTCTAAACCGTGTAAAGGGCCTTTGAGTGACGATTGTGACTAAGAAACAACTAGAATTAGAGCTAGATTGATTAAGGAGAATAATTAATTAACAGAAACATCGGAATACGGTTACACCACAGATTAACCAGTGAAATTGCACACAAATAATTAATTATATTATCAATTTCCTTGAATTAAGGTCCACTAATTCTCTCGAATCTAGTCCCCTTCAAAACTCCTCTAATGGCTCTCGCTCACTTAGACTCGTTTTGCCTATTACCCTTATGATCTAATTGTGGTAATCTTACCTCTCGGCATCGATTTCAACAATATCAAACTAACAACTAAACCTGGCCAGTATTTAATTGAAAGCAATAGTAATTGACAATAAGAATTCAAGCAAATTAATAGTTAAACTAATAATTATGAGCAAAACATCACCAATTAACCCATGGATCCCCTAGTCCTAGGAAAGAAACTACTCACTCATAATTAAAGAAACAGAAACTAAAACAATAAAAGTAATTAAAATACTAAACATGATTAAACTAAACAAAACTAACAATAATCAAGAAAACTAAATCTAATCATAAAACTATGAAAATTAAGAACATAAATTAAAAATAATAATAAACATGACTAAAAACAAGAATTGAGAATAAAATAGAACCTGAATATTATTGATTGAATGGAGTTTTACACTTTGAGAGAATTTTAGAGTAAACTAGGATTTCCAAAATCTAAAAAGGCGTAAAAATGACTAATTAGGAGGAAAAACACTTAAGTACTTAGGCTAAACAAAGGAAAAACGCTGATTTGGGCCTTCAGAGCCACCCGCCCGGGCTACTCGGGCGTGCAGCCCTCACCCGGGCACACAGCCTCGACCCGGGCAGGTAGCCTAATTTGCTTCGTTTCTCGGTTTTCGCTCGTTCTTCCTTAATTGCCTCTTTAATTCTTCGTTTTAACACTTCTAGTCTTCGGTTTAGCTTCCCAAATGACTTCAACTCTTTACTAACTTCTTCAAGTGCTTCAAAAGGCTCGGAAAACAACGATAAATCATCGATTCCTGAAAATTCTAATAAAAAACACAACAAACACTCGAAATAGCAAAAGTTAGTAGAAATGGCTCAAAAGAGCCGTATTAGAGCTAAGAATCAACCGGGATCGGGGATAAAATACATATATAATATCAACTTATCATAAACAAAATATCAGAACTCATAAGTAAAGAAAAGTCAAATAAAAGTAAACAAGTAACAAATGAAACAAAGTATAGCAACTCAGCAATTCAACATAGTCAGAAGTAAACTAACAAGCGCTAAAACAGTAAATCAGTGGCAAAGTTTGTCCATTTCAATTCGTATTCAACGAATCAACTTCAGTACTTATTACTTAATTAGTCAATTATAATTTATAAACTTAAAAATTCCAATACTCAATTATTCAATCATAACTCTTACAAATTATAAAACTTCAATTCAAAATAACAAATTAACGATACAAATTTCTGAATTATATCAAATTAGTTCATAAAGTAAAGTTTAGATCTAGTACCGTTGATTATGCAATTGATTATTTGACCGACTTCCACCGCCGGATAGGTCGCCGCTGCCGTGTTCAGAGAGTCGGAGAGGTCGCCATTAATTTCATAGGAGAGCCGGAGAGGTCGCCGTTAATTTTAGAGGAAGGAGTCGTTTTGCTTAGCTTTGAAAGTTTTTGGGCTTTACTATTTAGGGTTCTTGTTTTTTAGAGTTTTTAAAAAAAATATATGATGTAGTTTCAAAGGATATCAAAAAAGTTGATAGCAAGGTTCGACCCTTGGTCTTGGGTGGGGAAAGTAAGTAACTTAACCAGGTAGTCTGAAGTGGAAGGATTGTTATCTTTTGCACGCGTTTTGTATATATTATTTTTAGTTTTTTCTCGGTTTTTTTTCACATTTTTCCCCAGATTTTTGGGGGTTCAGTTGAACCCACCCTAGATCCGCCACTGGTGTGTTGTGTGGATGGCTTTGTCTTTGACTTGGCCCTAAGACGACCCATTTCGATGGCAAGTAGTTGTCTAGAATAAAGAGAAAGGTACAGGTACATGTGGGCCAATCATGTTGGGTTGGAGAGTAAGCGCTTGCATTGTAGTTTTCTTTGTTTTGTGGACTTGTTATTTATTTATTGTTGATGTTGAATTTTGGTTTTTCGAAGTTTAAAGTTTATTTGGTTGTTGAAGGGCCGTTAATACGGTTCCGAAGTGTAATAAAAATTTATTTTGGGGTTTTTTTTTTTTTTTTTGCTTTGCTATTGAGTTCATTTTGAGTTTTAATTTGGTTTTTGGTATTAAAGACTTCCGTTGTACTACTTTGATAAAAGCCTTAGCCGTTATCACGGTGGCGGTAATACTTTGGTTTGTTATGTAGAGACTATATTTATGATTATTTATTATTGTTTTCTATTATATTTATGATAAAATTCTGGAAATCTGAAGGAGGAAAGTTAAGAAATTCAAGGGTGATACAATTCCACTATTGTTCCTACTGGTATTAAGCACAAAAAAAAAAATTACTGTTTTAGTAGTAATTTCCTTAACTATAAAAAGAGCTCATCCTGAAGAAGATATTCATTCGATGATTTTTTATCTCACAGCAGCACGAACTTTCAAGATTGGCACATCCACATCTTTTAAGCCATCTCTAACAACCAAGTTCAAAATATGTGCCGCACACCTCATGTGTAAAAATTCAGCATTCAAGACACAACCATCCCCTAGATTAAATTTTTTTTTCAAATATTGTATTGCTAAATCATTTGAACTAGCATTGTCAACTATCGCAGTCAAGATTCTCTTAAGACCCCAATCTAACAAGCATTTTTCAATAGACCTGCCAATAAGCTCCCTAGAATGACCACCAACAGGACAAAAGTTTATGATTCTTTTACGTAACTTCTAATTGTCATCAATAAAATGGGCAGTAAGGCACATATGTGACAAATGTTGACCAGAAGTCCAAGTATTAGTAGTTAGACATACTCTTGAAAACAAGTTCTTAAAAAGATTTTTCAATTCCTTTTTTTTCAATATAAAGACCATAACAATCCCTAGTAATGGTGGTACGTGAGACAGGAACAAAAACAGGAATGGAAACTTTACAAAATTGATGAAAACCCTCACGTTCAACAAAACAAAACTGCAATTCATCAACAATTAACATCTTAGCAAGTCATATTCCAATTTCATCTTGATTAAATCGCCACAATTTTGGGACACTATAGTTCTCAATGGTTCCATCAGTGTTCACTCTAGTCTTAGATTCAAAACCCAATATTGATTGCCTTTTATCCAAGTTAAATGGAGCTTTCTTACAAGTTCTAGTGTGACATTTCATTGTAGTGGTTCCATTTCTAGATGAAAACTAATAAGTACACAACCATAAATACACTTAGCATGCTTAGCACCTTCAAGTGTCTCAAAATGATCCCAAACATCAGATTTTAACTTCTTCTTACCTCCTTTATCTGATTTTTTTCGCTTCCCTTTCATTTTCTTACTTGTATCACAACTTGAGGTTGGTCCGACACACTTTCATCTGAACTAAGATCCATCATGTTATCTCATTTGGACATTGATTGTGCCATTTTCTAGCAACAACAACAATAAGGACTAAATTTAAAACAAAATCACATGATTCTTAAAGAAAGGAAATAAAGTAAGAAAACAATAATCAAACAACTAAACAATTCAATTCCAAAACCTAAAAAAAACAAAAATGATGACACAAAATTCATAACAGAAATAAACCCAGAAAAACCTATCAAATAAAAACACAAACTTTACAAAAATTACACAAAAAAAAAAAAAAAAAAAAATTAAATAAATGGG